>JARHVA010007302.1:30000-197500 GCA_037957365.1 Torreya grandis | reverse complement strand
TATGTTTGTATTTCCTTATTTTAACCCTTTATATTGAGTCTTTGGCATGCTCAGATTTGACAAGACTTCAAGGTTTCAATTATAAAAAAATATTTCATTTGAACCTTACAAGTTTTCATCTTCTATATACAATATTTTTATGTAGTAGACAAGGCAGAGGAATAAGTAAGAGGAGATGGTGAAGTTAGAGGAGATGTTAAAATTTGTATTGGATTAGAAGTTATGAATAGAATAAAGGTGGTATATATGGATGATGAATTAGTATTGTGTGTGGTATGAAAAGGTATGGTTTGATTGATGAAAGATTTTAATATGGTTAATATAGGTAAAGTGAAAGTGGTTAATGATTATGGTGGATAAGGATAGGATACACCACCTCCTTAAAATATTACTTTCCTTGTTTATTAAGATAACATATAGTCAGGAATTATTCATTTTCATATTTCTACTAGGTTTATTATGTTTTGAAATAGTTATACTAATAATTATTGGAAGTCATTGCATAACTGTGACATTGGAATAAAAAGTGATTTTGAGGGGGTTCATAGTAGTTTTTTCCTTAAAGAGATACTTTTATATTCAATTAATCTATTTTTTTGACTATTGAAGAAAGGACGGGAGAAAAAAAAACCTTGGGAGGTGTTCACTATTATAAAATAGGGAAAACCTATGTAATACATAATATGACCTATGATGTTATAGGTTAGAGTTGATATTGAGACACATTATAAATGTTTGAAATATAATAAGATACAATATAATTTTGAACTAGTGAAATAAATGACACAAATATATGACTATGATATACTTTTAAACATATTCTAATATATAATTTTATGATAAATATATCCTTCTCAAGAACCATGGTTTCAACAATAGGTTTTCCTTGTACTAGACTAGAAGGTGGGGATTCAATTGGTGTATATTTTATTTATTGAATGGATGGATAATGGGGGATAACATCATGAATATGATGAATTAAGGGAGTTTTATGGGTATCTTGGAACTTTTATTTTGTAGTTTCCTCTGATGTTTATCCTTTTGAAACAACAAAAAAATTGAACTAGGGAGACAATAGAAGGTAATTGGATTACCCAAGGTGAAAGAATTTCTCTTTGTGAAAAAGGTGTAGGTGGAATACCTTGTATTATTATTATACTAATGTGATAAATAGTATAATTTACATATTATTAAACATCCACTTTTTTTTTCTCATCCACTCCTCCAAATTGAATCCTTGTCACAATCTCTAAAGTGACTCCAACAAATTACATTTTTAAATGGACATCATCTTCATCTTGATAATTAATTAATATAAAATACAATAAAAGTGCCTCATGATGGTATAAAACTTGAAACATTCACCTTAATGGTATTAAATGGGATTCCATTCTATCATTAAGGTTCTAATATATGACTTCATTAGTAGGCAATGCAAACAATGATAGGTGGGTTACAACATTAGTCAATGATGAACATACTTTGAATTTTTATCTCCAAAATTGGATATAAATGGGATGAAAAATGGATTTATTTCTCTTTTTTAAATCACCATATAATCCAATTATTATTTGGTGAGAAATTCTTTATTTTCTAGTTTGTTAGCGAAATGGGTAGTGCCAATGAGCTTATGATGTAGGAGTGTAGGCTTAGAAGAATAATCTTGTTTTATTTATTTTTGGTTTTGGTTTTGATTAAGTATAGGAGGTCTTGTTTTTTCATTAATATTTTTTTCAAATCACTATCATTCCAAAACTTTATCTTTCGAACCTAAATAATATTTTCCTGCCAAAACTATCTTTTTGAATATTTGATTTTGTAAACAACATTTAAAGAGTCCTCCTCATATCCTAATGAAAACAAAGGTCATGATACTTTATTATAGGGTTAAAGGAAGGTATTAAATATATTATTTAATAATAATAAGTTATTAGTTTATAATTGACCATATAAATTTCAACTAAGGTTAAGACTTAAATTGAATCTTCTAAGTTAGGTAGTTTCAGAAGGTTTAGTATATTAGAGTGAAGAAGGGATAATGAGTAAATAATTAATATATTTTAGTAGTACTTTGGAATTATTAGATGATATAAAAATACCAAAACCTCCAATATTTTGAAAAAGAGAGAGAAAAGTATATAAAATAGGCTTGTAAATATGATTGTACAAGGTTTTCCACTCAAAACTAATGAAAAGAATGTTTTATTGAGATCCATACTAAAATTTTAATATTTTATTACATGTAAGTGAGTGTATTTTTTTATAACCATAATAATTTATTTTTAATATTATTTTAATTTTTCATACTTGAAAACATAGTACAAAATGTTTTGTTAGTCAAAAAAATTTATAACATTCAAATAAGACTATCTTTTATCTCTTTTTAAGATTGGTTAAGAGATAAATACAAGTGAAAAGATAATATACATGGTTATAAAAGGTTTTAAAAATTAAATATTTAAAACTTTATCTTAAATATTAAATTTCCATTGAATTTTGGCTCACCGCTTGCATACAATTGAGACAAGTGCTTCTACAGTCAAGAAAGGTTATTTTCATCAAGTTTTGGGATTATTCAAGGTGATAAATTGAATGACATATTATGATACTAATTTGGGAGACATTTTACAATATAAAATATAGGTTTTAAAACTTAAGTATAAACAATTTTTATGCTTTTGACATATGTATAATTAGGAAAATATGAACTAGGGGTTTGAAAGACAAAATTCACTATAACTTGAAAAATAACTAGAAAATAATAAATAAACTTTGTCAATAGGTAGATTATTATGGTTATGAAATTATAAAATATTTTTTAATAAATTTTATCATATGTTGAAGAATATATCTGATTTTCTCAGTCTGTAGGAAAAAATTGAAAGTCTAAATCCCATGTTTTAGTATTTTTATATATTTCCAAGTTTGAGAAAAGTTGTAAATAATTATGGTGAGTTGATTTAACATGAAATTAATGTGTAAGAGTTATTTTTAGTATAAAAAACATTACTTTATTAAATTTTAATTCAATAAGTTATTATGCATAATTACCTTTCTCTTAAGCAAGTTGTAAGTTTGATCTTCCTTAATCCCTCCATCATTTTAAGTATCATATCATGGTTTGGTTGTGATTTGAATGTTTCTTAAGGATAAGGATAATTAATTTATAATATTTAATATTAGGTTGTGAGAAATAAACTTTTAGAAAAGTGTAAGAATTGCACGTAGAAGAGGAACACATAGAGGTGGTGCTAGAAGAGGTGAGAGAAGACAACTAGGAGAAGTATTGCTAGAAGAGATCAGGAAATTTAAAATCACATTTAGAGGAAATGAAAATTTATAAAAGAAGAGGTATTATGATAGGTGATGTGAGTGAAGGAGAGGAATAAACTATTGGCTAGTTTTGGCCCACATAAAAAATTTGTCTTGAGGCAATGCCATGTTCTAGAGGTCATATATGGATGAATCAGTCGAGTAATGTGCCTATTGAAATAAGGGACCCATTAATCAAAGAGAAGAAATGGTTTAGAAGTAGGTATTCATGGTTTTAATGAATTTCAAGGTCAAGGGATGAGTTTGCATATGCCCTAGAAAATAATTATGGATTTTAAGGATTAAAAAAAGCACAAAGACATGTCCATCAACAAAAGGTCCATGACAAAAGTGTCTTTCCAAAAGCCTGAAGGAAATCATCTAAAATCATAAGTTCTAAAGGAATTATTTCTTTTATGGAAATTATTCCAAGTATTTCTCCAAGTGCCACATTTATTTTATAGAAATTATCTACAAAAAAATGTCCAAAGAATGAATTATTCATGGAAAGTGTTTACGAAAAATGTTAAAGGCATATTTACTACAGACAAAATGTCTATAACAAAAAACTTGAATACCCTAAAAGTTTCAAATAAAATGTTCACAATAAAAGTTATGATAAAGACAAATTCCTTCATGGAAACTATTTTGATACAAAAACTCTTATATAGTCATTGTGGGGGATTTGTCTAGACAAGTTTAAAATCTAATCCAATAGATTAAGATGTTTATGCAAGTGTCAAAGTCAAGCCTCAAAAAAATCCACTGGAATTGAAATATCCTATGATAGGTGCACAAATTTATTGAATTTCATGTAGATTTTAGAGTTGGGCCTCATGGAATATTTATTTTAATTCAAAATTATTTCATATATGGAAAGTTGTAGAATGTTCCTACTTTACACCATTCATGGACCATTACTAAATTAGTCAACATCATTGTCCATGATGAACTCAAGCCCTGGATTGTGGAATTAAAATTAAAAATTAAGGAAAGATAGATAGTTTCTCCTAGAACTTTAGGCACACAATTGGAGACCTTAGAGCCTCTAAAAATAACTCAATCATTAGTTGGCATCAGGTTTGACCCAATAATAGCTAGATTACAAAGAGTCACTAAGAAGAAAGCCTTGGCTAGAGGAGAAGAATTCAATTTTTAGAAACTAAGAATTTATTGGATTGACTCCTATTGAGGGAATATTTTATATAGACAAAATGTCTATAACAAAAAGCCTAAATACCCTAAAAGTTTCAAATAAAATGTTCACAATAAAAGTTATGATAAAGACAAATTCCTTTAGGGAAAATATTTTGATATAAAAACTTTGATATATTCATTATGGGGGATTTGTTTAGACAAGTTTAAAATATAATAAAATAGATTAAGATGTTTATGCAAGTGTCAAATTCAAGCCTCAAAAAAATCCACTAGGATTGAAATATCCTATGATAGGTGCACAGATTTAATGAATTTTAGGTAGATGTTAGAGTTGGGCCTCATGGAATATTTATTTTCATTCAAAATTATTTCATATATGGAAAGTTGTAGAAAGTTCCTACTTTGCACCATTCATGGACCATTATTAAATTAGTCAACATCACTGTCCATGATGAACTCAAGCCCTAGTTTGTGGAGTTCAAAAAAAAAGAAGGAAAGATAGATAGTTTCTCCTAGAAATTTAGGCACACAAGTGGAGACCCTAGAGCCTCTAAAAATAACTCAATCATTAGTTGGCATCAGGTTTGACCCAATAATATCTAGATTAAAATATTCACTAAGAAGAAAGCCTTGGTTGGAGGAGAAGAATCCAATTTTTAGAAAGTGGACCATTTATTGGATTGAGTCTTATTGAAGGCATATTTACTACAAACAAAATGTCTATAATAAAAAACTTGAATACCCTATAATTTTCAAATAAAATGTTCAAAATAAAATTTATGATAAAGACAAATTCCTTCAGGGAAACTATTTTGATACAAAAACTCTGATATAGTCATTGTGCGTGATTTGTTTATACAAGTTTAAAATCTAATCCAATAGATTAAGATGTTTATGCAAGTGTCAAAGTCAAGCCTCAAAAAAATCCACTGGGATTGAAATATCCTATGATAGGTGCACATATTTAATGAATTTCATGTAGATGTTAGAGTTGAGCCTCATGGAATATTTATTTTCCTTCAAAATTCATCGAAGGGTTGTTAATTGAATGTGGGCATGACATGTGTCCAGATCTAGGGTACCTGAATAGAAATCCAATGGAGTAAAGTGACAAATAGAGACAATGGGCCAAAGATGATAAATAATATGCATCAGTCATGTAATGAAGGTATAATGGTGTGGATCAAAGGTATAAAAGTCAAGGGATCTAGATTTTACATGAGACCACCATGTGACATAAGTGTAGAAGTAGATGGATTGACTATAAGATCTTGAGGAATAACAGAAAATTAACAAGTGGTATAGTTTGGGAACCTAGATCATGATCTCATGGTGTGAATAAATGTCAAAGTGTAGAGACCACCAAGGATACCTAAAAAATAAAATTCAATTAAGTCCTAGGCATGAAAATATACATAGAGCCAAGATTTAAATATGATATACGTTGGGCCAAGAGTAGATATTTTAGGATCAATGGTGCCATTAAGACTTTGTAGAGATAAAATAGGTATTTTAGATGTAATATAGATCAAGGTTGGTAGCTTATTGAAAAAATGAGTCCAAACATCAAGTAGAGCATCATTGACATAAAAACTATAGGAAAACCAATAATTTAAATTGGTTTTTAATCTATAGTAGGCCCTACTTAAATTTTCAAAGTAGAGGTAGATATATGTAGTTGATGGAGGAGTGTCCCAAGCCATACTCTTGAAAAATATCCACCCAAAGTAGACTTAATCGTCATTATACCATGTCTATGGATATACAGATCTTGTCTTTGAAGTAAAAGGCATTAATGTAGAGGAGCTTGAGGAGGATTATGTGTCCATTATTGATTGCTTGCATTGGAATTCTTGGCCATCATGACCCCTTCTCCACTCTTCCATTTATTTTCCCCATCTCTCACCACACTCTTATATAAATATAGGATTTTAAGCCTTAAAATGGATCCCTTTATGTGGCACGACTAGACTCTACCAAGATTGAGCCTTGTAACCTCTTGAGATGAATATAAGAATATGTTTAGATTTTTTTTATTAGTCTAGTGTGTCCATACTAGTTTGATTTCCATACATGGTATAGCTCTCTCCCTTGTCAAATCTTGGTCTCACCTAACTAGTAGATTATTTGGTTATGCAGGTCATAATTATTATTTAATGTCATTTGATCAAATCTAACATGTGGATACAATGACTATATTAGTGCCCTAAATTAGGCCTCTCCATTACCTCCCTAAGGTTTTGATCAATAGGTGAACCTTTTCATCAATCATTGATGCATGACAAACATTTGGAGTCATAGATCCACTCATTTGTTCTATCCCTTTAGTATTTTGTAAGATCAAGTATGAGTGAATGAACAATCATCTAGGTGCATCATCCCCACTAGTTTAGGTTTCCTTTTCAGTTTCTCTCTTCCCCCTTTTCACCCTAAGAAATCTATAGGTTTTAGTGTAAATAAGATAAGTGATGCATCTCATGAGCTATCCTCATTAAAAATACAAAAGGATTTAACTAAAATTTATGTAACCCATAGCCTAGGGTCATTCATATGTTGGGCCAGGTTTGATTAAGAGGACCTGAACAATCCCTTATTAAGATAGGGTATAATCTGAGTCTATAATAATTCTAGCATGCCTAGTGGGATATATTTAAATCTACTTAGAGCATGTTATAAAGACATTGGAATAAATTTGGAAGCTAAAGACATCAATAACATCATCTACAATCATATTGGGAAAATTCAATCATCTTTGGAAGCTTTATCATCCACCTCAAGTTTAGAGATACCATTGGTTTCATGGTTGTAGAGGTAAGAATATTTCAATTCTGGTTTTGATTTGATATACATATTACATAAGGATATTATTGGATAAAATTGGCATACATACAAAAATTTATCCTAGATGGATCAGGTAACTCTCTTGGACCTTTCAAGAACTTTCTACCCCCATGATTAGTCCCTTTATGGTCCTAAATTGATGATGTAGTATAGTATTTTTAGAGGTCCTGGTGTGGTGTGAGAAGTTGAATAGAGTTATGGTTGATTGAGTGATCCATTGGTGGAAGAAAGATACAAAACTCATGACCCTATTACATGCCACATAAAAGATTTTGAAACACTTTAAGCAAGTTTTATGTTGATTTTGGTGATTTTGATGAAAAGGCCTAGAAATAGGTCTAGAACTATAAGTAAAGGATCCAAAAAGTTTCCAAGGTATTTGAGAATCCAAGGGTACAAATGAAATTTTCAAAAATTCTTAGAGATTATAACGAGCTGAAAATGAGGCCTAGATAAGATATTATGCTTAAAAGAACCCCAAAAGTGCTAGTAAATGATGTAAGTGTCCTCGAAATAGAAATTTCAAGTAAAAAGGTGACTTTTTAAGGAATTCAAATTGGTTTTGACTTCCTCCAACAACAATATGGCTAGTTTCACCATTTTATACATGTTCAAGGTCATTTGAGATCATTTAGAGTGGAGGGAAGGATTTTGAGAGCAAAATGATACAGTTTGGATCCTTTTGGAGCTTTCATAGAACAATTTTTTGGAGTATTTGATTTATGTAAAGGCTAAAATATAATATTTAGGAATCTATGGTGTCTATAATATCCCCTCATAGGCCCCTATAATAATATTATAGCATAAAAACCAATAGAGATAAGGAAAACCTATTGGCTATAAACTAGACATGAAAAAGGTTTGTTGCCATTAATAGAGGTATAGTTATTTTATAAGTATTATGTAAGGAATTAAATTTCATTTACAACATAAAAAATATTTCCCAAGTGTGGTATTCCATAGGTAAACTTTTGGTTCTTCATGATAAGTAAAAATTATTTTAGGTAGTTTGGGACAACTCTAAGAGAGCCTTAGATTTTCACTCCGTATGGTTAGGAGAGAGATATTTTGGTTAGAATATTTTTGGTAGTAATAATGACAATAATCACCTTCCAATTTTTGGAATTATTGGTTTGGTTGATCTCCCCATCTTTATGAACAATTGCTAACATTTTAGGGGTGTCTAGATGGCCTACTCATCAAAATAGGGCCTAGAGTTTCCCTTGTTTATTCACTTCATAATTAAATGAGAAGGAACGATTTTTGAGGATTAACTTCAGGGTCAAATAGGACCTATTAAAATTTGTTTAATTAGTTAATTCATTATAGTAAGGTGCTTATGGCATAAAATAGGTTTTCCTTCCTATCCTTATGAAATGGTCATTTGATCAGTTCTAGAGCAGAACATGTGTTAGAGTGATAAAGTACCTCATTTTATTTATGACACATCAAATTACACAAGTTATCTTTCTTAAAAAATCCTCAATATCTTGTTTAAGACTTTATAGGCCAAATAGTTAAGTTTCTAATTGGAGCTCCAATGGAGTTGCAAGCAAGTTTATCAACTATAAAAGTTTTCATTTCCTATAATGGGTTAAAAATATAGTGGATATGATGTTTTAACTATAATATACCATGTTAATAATGTTTAAATCCAAAATTGCAAATAAAGTCCGAAGAAACCATATTCAAAATTGAATGACTATGTTGAGGACAAATTCCCTAACATATAAAAATAGAGGCTTGAGCACCTTTTGTTGATGCCAAATGGTGATGTCACAAAGGGTTTTGACTGATCCAAATTAAATCATCTTATATCACTATCACAAGGAAAGAGGCTTGAAAAAGGAACAAGGTGTGAGAATAGAGGAGGGTATTATTTGAGGGCCTCCAAGTTTCACTTTTGTTCACTGTGATCACTCGTGTATTCTATAGGATTTAATGATTAAATGAAATTTATGCCACAATATAGTAATTAAAGGTCTAAAATTTGTAATTTGAAATATTTTTTTATTAACCAAGGTGAATCAAACTTTTCCCAAGAGTTTTCATACATGCAAAGGACAAAAAATCCATTTTTTTAGTTTTTTAGGCCTAGAGAGCTAAGAGAGGCCTAGAATACCATAAGGGAAGGGGGTAAAAATAGTATTTACCTTATGATTTAGGACCTAAAATTTTTATTATGTTTGGGGTAATGGATGATACACAAAAACCTCTCTCAGTTTCCCTATGTCACCCTTATAACTCAGCAACCATCATCAAAGCAAAATAGGGTAGAAAGATGGCACTTTTTTGTTTGAGAGCTTGGTGATGTTTATCTAATTTTTTTCAACTCTCCTAGGTTTTCCCCATGTATTAATATCCAATGAATCAAAATAGAGAGATAGGTGAGGTATATAACTCATTTTACCCCCAATCCAAAATAGGGTCTCAAAAAGAGTATGAAAGAAGCCCTAAACTAGGGTTTTGAAGATTCCAAGAGTTTTAACACTCCAAATTTATGAAAATTTTGTAATATTAAGTATTTCAATGTTTTATAAATTATTAAAGAGGCTTTGGGTTCATTGGAGGCCTTATTATATGGTTTCTAGTCCTAAGGTGTGCTTAAGGCCTAATTGAGGGGAGCTTAATGAAGGAAGTGTGGTCTAGGAGTTGAATCTGACCATGAAACTTGACACACACCTAAAAGGAGGCATAGGATAGTTGAAAACGTAATTAAATATTCAAAATGGTGCCTAGTCTGACCAAAAAAAGGAGAAATGGCAAAGAAAAGGCTATGAGCCTCATAAGGCCATTAAAAGATTAAAAGGTGGAAATGAATGGTGAAGGGTGTTTGGGAACATATATGAGGTTAGAATAGATGTTAATTGAGGTTAAAAAAGTAACTAACATTGGATAAAATTCCAATTTCAATAAACCATGCTCAAGTTTGAAGAGCTCAGTTTGGGGATAATTTTTGTAAAACACCAAAGTATGGGTCCTAGGAACTTTTATTGATGTCAAATAAATATGTTGCATAGGTTTTTTATCAATTTAAATTCATATATATTTTATCATTATAATATTTCAAAATCATTGGAAAAGGAAAGTGGTGTCTAACTAGAGAAAAGGAGTGTTTGAAGGACTTCAATATTGGCATTTGTTCATTCAAGTCTTTCAGTGATTTATACAAGATTTCATGTTCCAAGAAGATGATTAAGGAGAATAAGGGTCATGAAATAATTATAATCATGGTAAATTTTTCAAACAATTAAATATACAACCATACACCTCATATCCATCACCTACATCACTGAGCACATAGGCATCCATGGATTTTCCTTGAGGAACATAAACCATACATGTTGGAATGAGGATGAAGTCAAATAAATTAAGACTGGAACCATAAATGGATAAAATAAATGATAATTTAAAATAAAATTCACCTTATTTTATCTCAATCCAAGTCAAAGGAAATAAAAACTCACCTATGAATTTTGACCATGTAGGCACACGTCACTAGCTTTTGCCAAAATGGGATTATAGGACAAAATATGTAGGATCTAATAATTAAATTTTGTGGAGTGGATCGTTATGACATATTATACCTTTTAAACATAATTTATATTTTTTTTGACAATGAAAACTTTTTTTTTAGTACAGTCAACCCTATGTCAAATCACGGTCAACATTAGAGCATGCCTTGGAGGAATTGGCCATTTTTTGGTATCTACAGGTTGAGTTAAAGAAATATATTTGTTATTTATGGTATAAATTACCTTAAAAATAATCCCATGTAATTATAAATTTCATATAGAGAGTTAATGTGCCTATTATTCTTACATAATCCATCGACATTCAAGAAGGCAACCATTGGAGACCCAATGAAGTTTTGTCAATTATGGATGCCAAGAAGTATTTTAGGCCTTATATAGGTATTAAAATAATATAATATTATGTTTTAAAACTATATTTTCCTGTGGGAGTCATAAAATTCATGGTTTTCATGCAAAAGTTTGAAAAAAAACAAGTTTTGGCATGAAGGAAACATGTAGGCAGATCAAGGTAACTTTTGGTAAAAAGGTTCTACATGGAAAAGTACAAATAAAAAATACTTTAAAATTGGTAATAATTTTAATAATTACCTATCATATGCATACATAATCTAATTGTGGTCATGTGATTAGTGAAAGTTCCCACCATTTATACACAGTCCTCCCTATGTCTCATAATGGTCACTATTCATGTAGGAACATTTTTTGGTGTTCTAAGGTGTGTTTGAGGTTTAAAATAATATGGGATTTTTTTATAATAATTTTAATATGGTTTTAATAAAATTAAAAACATTTAAATATTTTTCACACTAAACTTTATGCAAGCTTCGAAGGCAAACTCAAATATGCATAAGAAGTCGCAAAGGCATAAAAGGCAAAGTTGAGTTTTGATAATTTAAGATAGGTGTTATGAGGTGTTTCATATTTCATTAATATTTTTAAAATAAATTAATATCAATTATAAAGGTCAAGTTGGTCATTTGGATAAATTCAAGCTTTTTAGGCTTAAGACACCTAGTTTTAGCCCATCTTCAGATGCTCATTTCTTTCATACCATGAAGGTTTGGGAAAAGTGATTATATTATGTTTTTAGTAACCATATTTAATTTTAATTAATTTTTTATTCTTATTTTTAAGGTCCTTATTTTTATGAAAAATCATTAAGAGTGTAAGCATGTCTAGAATGCTTCCAAACCATGAAAGCAATCATCTTTACATGTGTATCTTTTCACACCTTACACATGGGAGCCCAATATTTTTAGGGGTAATTAATGGGCCCATGTAACATATATCCATGTAAATAATTTGTGTAATTGGTATCTTCACTATATGAACAATCATCTTGAAAGTGAACTTGCTTAAGCTTACAATGGAGATTTTTGACCAATTTTATGTTTTTAGACTCATAGATCCATAAAATGGCCTAAAATGGATTTAAAAACACGTATAATGTGTATAGGACTCCCTAAAACTCTTTAAAAACCTATCTTGTATAAGAATCTAGTATGTTTGGGTCAAAATTGCATATTTACAGGTCTTCAAAAAAATAAAACGTATAGAACCATGGAAGGGGTATAAAAGATTAAAAAAATCATTTCATAGAATTTATATCTATTTAAAAGAGTTTCCAGGGTGTCTTGTTGAGTAAAAGGGTTAAAAACCCAAATTTTGACATATTTGTGCATTATTGTAGGTTTAATGGTGATTCCCACCATTATTATAGGTATTGAAGGTTTTCAAAAATCTTCAATTTCTTCATCATACACATGCCATGGATATTTGGAAGTCTTGTATAGGTCTAGAAGTGGTATTCAAGGTGCCAAATGGCATTGGGAGCAATTTTTAGGGCAATTGGGTGAGGGTGGCTGAAGCTTGTGACCTCCATCAATGGGGTATATGGGAGTTGGAGGTATCATGTAATTTATTTCATGTTTGAGGAGTAAATACAAGTTAAAAATAGAAAATAATATCAAAAATGAAACATTAAAGATAACCTCCATGGTTAGTTAAGCACAAAATGCCAAGTTACCTAACCTTTTTCCTAACATCTTCTAGAAGAGGAAGTGGAGGGGGGCATAAAAGTCTATGGGAGAGATATTTGGAGGTTGAAGAGTGAAAGTGGAGCTTTCAATAAATTTTCAATGTCTTTGAATACTTTTCCTTATTAGCGGATCATGACATCATCATCCTCAATAATTTCCTATCTTCTAGTGTGTTTCTCAACCAATGAGAGGGTTTGAATAATATTGGAGCTAATGGAGGTTAATTTGTTGAATAAGGATTAGTTATAATTAACCCAAATGTAGGTGAGAATCCATGGAGGGTGGTTGGATCTCATTTATTAAATTCTATTTTCTTGCCTCTTCTCTCTCTCTTCCCTTCTTTTCCTATATCTCCCATCTTCCCCCTTTTTGTAAAATATTTTCATTTGATAAGGAGAAACCATGTAAAATTTTGTAAAAAAACACCTTTTAAAGCAATAAAAATAAATTTTTACCTATCTTTTACCTCTAACTTGTGGTTATCAAGTGTATACACCCTAAATTTATCAATCAACCACACATATCATGTCTTTTCATAGTCCTTTCATATGAGACTTTGACTAAATAATATGAGTCTTATTCACATCTAGGCATTTCTTTTTATCTAATTTGCCTTGGTCTTATTTTATACCCTAGACACCTTTTTGACCATTCCCAATCATTCATAACTTTTCAGACTTAACCCTTACTATCTTGAGTCACTCTTTCCAGGATTATTCCATCTCCCTAGGTCTCAGACCCTCTGAACAATAGTGCCCAAATAGGATTAAAACACTGAAACCTAGGGTGTCAAATTTTTAGTTTTGTTATCTAAGTGAAAATTTGATTCCAACTATTAGTTTTTCCTATAATATGAGTCTTACCTCTTTTCTTTGCCTCATTCCAAAGTTTTATAATGTCATAAAAATGTGAATAAAACTCCTAAATTTGAAATAATGATTCTTTTATATAAATGACTACACAAGGCATTTTATATCTAGCACTTACTACTTCGGCACATTAAACATGATAAAAATTAGTCAATAGTATAACTCAACTTCTCTGCATCACACATAGATATGCATTCTTTCTTGCATCTATCATGTGCATTGATTATGTACATTCCCTAAGGGAGAACTACATCAGATTTAAGATCTTAGCTTGAAAATTAATGTAGGAAACAATTAGAATAATAAGGGTTCTTGATTGTGTGATCATTCTTCCCCTAACCTAGTTTTTCCTCCTTTTACTTTTGATGTATTCATTATTTTCATGTGTGTACATGAATACAGGAATTGAAAATTGAAATAGACCTACAACAAGCTCCAGTGACTTCCATCCCCTAAAATTGGTACACAAGCTCACATTGACCAAGTGAATAAAACCTAGAAATCTTAGATTCTCAGGATAATAGTGTTAAGGATGGAATATAGCACTAGACACTAGGGTGTCCTATTCTGATGCTCCATCTAATCTAAAAATGGAAGCTAGGGTCAAATTATTGATAGTGTCTTAGTCCTACTCTTTAAAATCTAACCTCAAAATCTTCTATTTCTATTTCTTTTGCATAATTATCTATTAAAATTTATACTTTTCCTTATTAAGCTAGATTTTTCTTATTATTTTAGACCTTTATTATTTATGATATAAACACTAGATTCCTAGAAATAATAAAATATTTGGTGAACCTAAATTACTTTGAACAAACCTAAAACCCTAGCTACACTTAGGGTTTTTCCTTCTTATTTTATGTAAAAATTTAATTTTCAAATTTCTTATTTTTTTATAAATTTTTGTACTTTTTTCCTATTCAAAACAATTTTTAGAATTTAAATTTCCTGTGTAATTATCCAAAATTCTAGAACCCTATCTCAAAACTCTATATTTCAAAACTACGTCATCAAACACCAAGCTTTCATCCTTGTAAATTTTAGAAAATTATTTTGGAATTTTTGCAAATTGAGTACCTTATAAAAAATAAATTCAAATTTTCAAAATTAGTAGTTTTTTGTGAAATTTTTTAATTTCCAAAATTCTAATTTTTGTATAAATTTTTGGCATTTATCCTATTTCAAATAATTTTTAGACTTTAAAATTATTGCATAATTTTCAAAAAAAATCTAAAGCCCTATATCTCCAGACTAGGTCCTAAAACCCCAAGTTTCCCTCCCTTACAAATTTTAATAATTAATTTCAAAATTCTTTAAATTTGTTTAGTGTGCCAAAAATATTTTAAAATTTTCTAAATTTTGTGCAAATATGCAATTTCAAAATTTTGATTTTTATATCAATTTTTGTGTAAATTGAAATTAATTTTAGAATTTAAATTATAGCCTTAAATTCAAAAATTCTAGCTCAAAACCATAGAATTTTAGACTAGATGCTCCACCTTCAAACCATTCATCTTTGCAATTGTTAGTAATTAGTTTTAAAAATTTTAAAAATTGTTTAGATAGTCACAAGTATTTTCAAAAAAAATATGTTAGTAGTTATTATTGCATTTTTTTCTTAATAGTACTTTTTCATATTATTTGTGGTGAAAGAAATAAAATGGCCACTAAGGCACTTATTCCCTCTCATCCCATAGACAAATATCTTAATTTTTTGCATAATTATGATAATGAGTGGACAAATTTGCAAAATTGCACATTAGCTAAAAATGTGGAAAATGATTTTATTTATAATGAAGATAATTACTATTGTTGAAATTAGGAATATTATCATGCATATGAAAGTGATATTGAAGAAACAATAGATCCATCTTCTCATCTAAAACCTATCTCTTTCATCCGTTCTTCTAAAAAAAATACTTTTGATAAATGGGAAAAATACTTCTCACCTCATTTTCCTATGCACAATACATAAAATGAACAATATAGTCATGCACTTCCAAATGAACCTCTAATATGTTATAATTTCCTTCCATATGAACTTAATCTCTCTATATTTCTATTTCTATGTTCAAAATACAAAAATATAAATGCAATGGAATCAAATTACCAAAGCATAGTTCAAATGATGCATCTCATGCTCTCAACCCTACTTTATCAAAATAATGTTCAAATGATGACTCTCTTAATCTTACTTCTCACATTTCACATGAAAATAATGCATGTCTTTCATCCATGTCTAACATAGATGCATATGATATTCCAATGTCAAATGATAATTTATTGAATATTCAACAAGAACCCAATCCTTCTATTACACCTCTCCCTAGCAATGATGGAATTGATAATGAATATGATAGTGAGCATGTTAATGAACATGAAAATGAGAGTGATTGTGAAAAATATTACATATATAATAATGATGATAATTATGTACAAGTGATGAATAATATGCATCTCATGTTTCTAACTCTTCTCTCACTTCTCTTCTCAAACATAATGCACTTATGAATGTTGTTTCTACTTTTATGAATGATTCTATTTCAAATAATGCACATGTTAATTTTAACCAAAAATAAAGATACCAATGAATCACCTAAGTCACCCCTCACTACGGTAGAACCCAGTTCTCACCCTTTACCTAGAGATAATGGTAGCCCACATCCCTCTAGTAAGGTCTAAGGTACCATTTCTTCCAAAGTTCAAGTGAGCACACCCCCTCCCTCTTTATGATATAATTACTAAATATAACATTCCTATGGCTAAAGTAAATGATCAAATTCAAATACTAAATGAACCACTTCAAGATACTAATGTACCATCCTAGGAGATCATCTCTTTGAAGAATGTAGTTGGTGAATTACAACACCAAGTACATCTCCTTACCTTGGAAAACAAAGCATATAAGTCTTGGATAGATGTTAATTATTTACATGGTAACCCTATTTCGAATAAATTCATAAAAGATTCATTTCCTAATAATTTCTATAAATCATCATTACCTCACTTTGATGGAACTCAGGATCTATTCATACACCTTCAAGCCTTTCAGAAGGCTTTGTTATCTCATGCAAGCATGTTGATCCTACTCAAGTTATTTTAGTAGACATTAGTGGGGGAAGCACATAATTGTTTCTTTCATCTACTCCCCATTGGTTCATTTCACACATATGATGACTTATAGGAGGTATTTCTCAAATATTACATCATAAACATGGGCCCTCATATTACATATGAGACACTTGTCAAACTACATCATAATTCTTCAAAGCTAGTTAGTGATTATATCTTAAGATTCAAGGATCACATGTTAATATTGATATAGAAAATAGCATATCTATAGATTATGCATATGTTTATTAAGGGGGTTTGACAACCTCTACTCATGTATCAACTATATCAGACATAGTCTTCTTTTAAACACTTGTGTTATATAGTTTTATCTCTAGAAAAGAAATTTGGATTGATTGAGGTAGATTTAGTTGATCAAATCACTCTCAATTTTATAACATCATCTTTAGATACAAATCTTAGTCATTAACATTAACCATGTCCTAGACAATATAAGAGATCACAACTAGAAAATTAACTAGTCAATAATATAGAGCCAACTTCTAGAGCACAAACTATATTTTACACTACAAAAAATAACAACAAAGCACTACTACAATTTGATTCAGAGTGAGATAGTTCATATGCCATATTATGAACACTAATAAATAAGAGGTTAATCACGTTGTCTTCTACTCATCAATGAGATCCATGTCTCTTACATAGATAGCCACATCGACCTTTTTGTCACTATCACCATATCCATGAACATAGAGATAATGACTATTTTGGACTCAAAGATTGCATTACTAGATGTGTTGATAATGGTATCCTAACATTCACATAGGGGGCATAAA
This sequence comes from Torreya grandis, assembly GCA_037957365.1. NCBI lineage: Eukaryota > Viridiplantae > Streptophyta > Pinopsida > Cupressales > Taxaceae > Torreya > Torreya grandis. Next base: position 179,837 of record JARHVA010007302.1, on the reverse strand, counting down.
AATATCCTCCATTATGGAACCCTATATGTCATTCCTCCATGACTAAGTCATCTTAGGACATTCCTTTATAATGGAACCAAAAGTCTATCTAACCTTTGTATTATTTAACCACTCTCAAGGAATTAATATACACACAGTGTTATCTTACATCCCCCTACTAATAACTAACATTCCTAATTCCTAAAAACTATCCTATCCAAATACCAACTTATCAAAATCTAGATATTAACAACTCAACCTATCCACATGCTTTACCAATATTAAACCCAATCAAGTCATTCAAATAATTTACCAATCTCAAACTAGCCTATCAAAATAAAGATATTACCAAAGCTTATTTGACCACTATTAAACCTAATCAACTTATCCAAACAATTTCTAAATGTTAAACCCAACTCAGTTTATCGAAACAATTTACAAATTAAAAAAACCATCAAATTTTTTCTTACAAATCAAAACCTAACATCATACTTAAACTCATCAACAAAACATTTTAAAAAATTATTCCAAGTACCAAACATATAAAATATAAACATTAATGCCAAATGAACCATTTTTAAACATTTACAATGAATATACCAGCACACTTCAAATCCAATAATAAAATAAACAACCATAAACATTAAATAAGTATCCATATATATCATAATTTTTTCAAATACATCATGTGAAGGAACAATCAATCATGAATGGACATCAATCCCTCACTATTAATCTCACTCTCTCCTCCAGTGCTAGTCCCATAATCGTATCTAGTACTCGATGACCCTACACCTCCTTGAGCTCTTGAATACTTCTTATACTGATTATCCCACTCAAACAACTAATCATGCTCCTCATACAAGTCAACATATCACCACTAAATATTGAAATAGTCATCCATAATCTTTGTGCTCACTATGCCTCAATCAGGTGGAGGCATCATATGCCTATCTAAATCATCTCTAAGCTCATCTCTCTCTCCTACTACCCTAACATATGAATCTATAGCTATAATATCCCTATCAAATAAATGAACATAAATGCTTATCACAACCATCACTCACTCTAAAAAACCCTCATCCATGATGTCATCAAGAACATGTCATGTGAGCTCTTGGAGTGTCAACTCAATGATTATCTCCTAAAACTCATCATCTCCCTTCCCACCCCAATAAGTACCTCATCTTGTGCACCTCCCACCCCACTTCCACACACAAAAAGTACAACACTACATTATCTATATAATTTCAAATCAAACTAAGGCACAAACATAGGCATAATTCAAATACAATCACTGCTTACCTCCTATCATCTAGATCAGCTCAAGATCCTCATACAAAGTAACATTCACTCCATCAATAGGATACAATTTATCCCACCAATTCATATCCCACCATGTAGTATATGCCTCAGTACATCCAACATCATCTACATCCAGAATATCTATAACCACATCTCACATATCCAATGGTAATGGTGATAACTCAACCTTAGTGGGTCTCACATGAGATCCTACTCTTGTTGGTGTCCATGCACTCCTTAATCATACCCATGCCATAAGAGGGACATCCTATCAAAATCCAAACTACCTAATCATGTGCTCATATTGAAAGTGATCATATACTCCAACCCAATGATCATGTTACCAATAATTCACCAATATGTACTGTAGCTGCTCTCCATCCTCAAGCCATCTAAGGAATCCTCTATAGGGCCTCCATGTGATATTTTGGGCCATAAATCTATCTAAAATAATCATATAGTGATTAATCCTAGGAGTTAAAATAGCTAAATCACTCATCCATTACTCCCTATATGGCTGTGGAGGTGCCCAACCCTCCCTTTGCAATCTAATTGATCACACAACTGCTATGTGCTTATAAGCCTAGTAATGTAATAAAGTAGCCACACCCACAACACCATTGAATTCCTCTTATGTAAATCTATATATATATCTATATAAATGGTCAAGCATAGTCTTACCCCATGAGAACACAATACCATACATCTTGACACTATGAACCACCCTATGTATCATGTAAGCAATAGAAAATTTGCTACCATCCACTATAATAAATGAAGCCAATAATATGGCTAACCAATTTTGTATTCACAAAACACTCAAGTCCATAATAAATTATAGTAATGCATTACTATCATTACCTCTCTAATGTGCACTTGAAGGCACACCAACAAAATACAAGGATGCATGATCAATGGCATTGTCACCCATATTATCATGCAATATCACTAATCACCCACTAACTAGAAAATGTAAGATCCAATACACATTCTCCATGGTCACAATGATCTCCCCTATAGTAAAATATATTTTATAAGTGTCTACATTTCACTTCTCACATAATGTGATGATCAAATACCTATCCCACTACAGTTTACCTAGGTTACATACATGACCCAATCCTACTCTATCTATCATGACTCTCTCATCAAATGAGAAGAGAAATAACATCAATGTCTCCATCACCTTATCTCTATGTAACTCTCTCATTTGTACCTCACCCTAAAAACACTAAAAAATAGACTATATGTCAGACAACCATGTTAGGAAAAACAACTAATAAGTAAAAAAACAAGAACAACTTAAGAATTAAAAAAGCCATCCAAATTAGACAACACTTTAGAAAGACACTAGCACTAGACAATAGTGTTGGAACTTGGATTATAATGTTGCATTATGGATAATAGTGCTAACTCTAAGATAGGAACACTAGAACTAGTAAAAAATTTCTTAGAATACTTAAAATATATCAAAAATATCTAAAATAGGTGTCTAAATAGGTAAAAATTGAGTGTTAAGCTTACTCACTAAGATAATCTATCTACTGACCTAAATATAGGCTACCAAATTCTAAAAATAGGTCATAGAAGGTGATCCTCTCCTAGGAATTTTCTTATTTTAGAGCTCTAATATATCAAATTAGTCACTGCACAAATGAACCCAATATCAATCAAAATTCCTATATCAACCAACCTTTCTATTCAAAAAGAAAAAAACACTATTTTACCCATAACTAGAGCCCTGTGGCTCCATTTTAAAAATAATTTGATTCAACAAAATTGTAAAAATGATACCTTCAACATCATACAAACTTTGATCTCTCACTACATAATGTGCATACTATGGCATACACACATCCCTATACCATTTTTTTACCCTGACATATAAATAGGTACCTACTAATCACAAACATTCACTCAAAACATTCAAATAACCAAGTTTAATTAATCAATCAAATTTTCAATCCATTTGATCCATTACTACATCATTTTCCTACCATGACATGAACATTTTTACATCTATACTATACCCACACATAATCTTTGGTCCTAACCAATTAAGAACACATTTCAATCCTAGTAATACAACTTCTCAATCAATTCAAAGTATACCAACCTTGCTCTTTTTCATACACCACTAGTCATCACTTTTGTCTCAACCTATTATATCATAGATCTCATCCCCCTCCCCAAAAATGGGGCATCATTCCTACTATCTCTATAAATTACCTAGTATCCCTATCCACTCCTATAGGTAGATATACCTTTGTTTTAACACCTCCAATAGTCAAATTATTATATTTAGCTCAAATAAATCATAACATATAGTGATTCATACTACATGGGTCAAATATCATGGTTTTAACACCTCCAAAATATAGACTATCATCATTACTTAGTATAGATTGGTTAAGATTATAAAGTGGTTCAGACTATATGGGTCACTTAGCATCATGCAACTCAGATTGGTCAAGATTATATAGTGATTTAGTTTATGTGAGTCACTTAGAATCACTTGGACATATAGAGGGATATATCATTAGTTTAAATATAGAAAAAATATTTATATATAGTTGATCAAATTATATGGACTCACAGTGACTTCAATATAAACTCAGACTCACATAATAGATTTGGGGGCATGACATAGATGATCATGTTCTTTAGCATCCAAGATTATATAGATTAGAATGTGAAGATAGGAAATTTTATTCTTAAATATTTTACCATAGTTTTTAGATTACACCTAGGCATATTCAAGTTGTCACCAGGTTGGATCATATGATCGTCTACAGTGGTTGGTCCATAACATTACTTAAACCCAAGAGTTTGTGCAAGACAAAGGGTAGACATTGGTTTTGTACCTCCAAGTACTTATCACTTAAATTTCATATTATTCAAGTTGGGGGAGTGATATATCTTACTCTTCACAATGTACAAATTCTATACGCACATTCTAGATTACATGATTTTATGTGGAATAGATAGTGTCTCAGTCCTGCTCTTCAAATTCTAGCCTCAGAATCCTTCATTTTAGTTTGAAATTAGATAAGTTTATTTTTATTTATTTTACATAAATATCTATTAAAATATATAATTTTCCCTATTAAGCTATATTTTTCCTATTATTCTAGATCTTTATTATTTAGGATCTAAACACTAGATTCCCAAAAATAAAATAAAAAAAGCTTGTGCATGATGGCCTTGTGAAGAAGTGTTCTTCCATGTCCATTGTCCTTATTTCTTACATATTTTTAGGTGTTTTTAAGTTAATTTTGGGTCTTAACTTAAGCTATTTCTACCGTTAATGGGTGTTTTGTGTGAATTTTTAAATTCCTCTTAGCTTCATATATTATTTGGTGAGCCTAGTTTATGAAACACTTATGCAAATTAGCTAGTTTTTAAGGTTGTGTGAGAATGGATTTTCATATGTTGAATTAGTTTTTGTTTAATACTTATGTGAGTGTCAATAAATCTGGTGTATCACCCATTTATCTTTCTTAGTTACCCTATACTTCCTCTCTACCTCTTTTCTAGTAAGCAACATTAGTTTAGGTGATCTACCAAGAGGAAGCTAGCTTTCTTTAGAGATTCAAACTCACTATAGGACATCCATAGCCTAAGGTTTTTCCAATATTGTAGCTAGGAGTTAGAGATCCTAAAAAAATCTCCCTCAATGGGGAAATTATATGTTACAATAGTTTCTAGCACACCTAGTGGGATTACATTATTCACTAAGTGAAGAGTTTTGGTGTTCTTTTGATCCAATCAGCCTTTGGAGGCATGTGTGAAAACACCAATGGTGACTCCAAGTATTCATAAACTAGTATGAATAACCTAAGTTCCTAATAATCTTCATTTATTATGTATATTCAAACATTATTTTATTAGTATGGTTATTTTCTACCTCAACATCACACTTATTAAGATAATAATGTTTATGTGTTTCCCCCAAGTGGCCCTCAAACAACCTATTAGCCTATCATTGCCTTTACCCTCCTCCCATACCTATGTATGACCAATATCAGCCTCCTATGCATTCAAATTAGTTATCTGATTATCCTTGTTGATATAATGTTTATCTTATTACATCCTTTCCAAGATTAAGGCAAGCATTATTAGATTATATTGAGTTGATAAGGGAGATTGGTAGGGGTTTATAAACTTATTTAGTCATCCATATTCATATTCTACAAGAATAAATGAGTTCTCTTTAGTTGGTTGAGAATAGGTGGGTAGTTTGAGAGGATGAACAATGGGTAGTTTGTGAGAGGGAGAGCAAGGTGTGGTTGAGAAGCATGGTCCAAAATTTATAAAGTGTCTTTATATATTATGAACATCAACAAACTCAGTGAAATAAGTCTTATGAATATTTTCCACTACAAGAGCCTCAATATCAACCTCCAAGGGTTTCAAATCAACCCCCTAGTCAAACTTGTCAAGGTCCATCCTTGTCAAGAATCAGAGAAGCAATACTAAACCAAGGGATAAAAATCATGAAAATAAATAAGGAGGTTAGAATTGGACAAGAATTCCCCATTCATGTCATGGAAGGGATAAGGAGATTCTTGCATAAGTTTTGGTGTGTGTGCACATCCATTAAATAAGGTGACTATCCACATATTGAGAAGAAAGAGATAAATGAATGGATACTCTCGATAGAGAAGATGTTGACTCATTAGGAGGATGAGTATGTTAAACCCAAACCAATTAGTTTCTCCTCTCCTACCCCTATGCCCATTCCCACTAAATATTTTGACACCATCCCACCATGGATCTCCTCTCACACATTTGACCTTGATTTTGTCATGCCCTCTCTTGTGAAACAACCCTCTCCTACACCCATTCAAAAGGAAGAAAATGTGGTTGTTCCCTACACATTTTTATCATGGAAATCAGTTTATAAAGGCATAGATAAGAAGGAATAGGTGCTAGTTATGTTGGTCCAAGAACAAGTTCAGAAAAAGGAGTTAGTGGTTGAAGAAAATAACAAAGAGGTGTTAGCTCAGCTCAATGAGTTTTCTCTACAAGAGTTCCAAGACTATTTCTCCATCCCTCAAGATCCACCAAAGATACCACTAAAGGTACCTAGTTGGAAGGATACTCTCTTAAGATGAAAGAAAGGTGAACATTTTCACCCTCCCACCATAACCCTCTTGGAGAAAGAAAATATTTTACAAAGGATAAAGGAAGATCTTGTAGTCTTAAGTGAGTCTTGAGAATATGAGGTAAGTGTGTATGAGGAATAAATCTTTAGAGGCAGCCCACTTCATTAAAAAGAAGAAAAATTAGGTTTGGACCAGCCTTCTTGGAATGGCTTTGACACTAATGAACTAGACCTTGAAGAGGACAATCCTGAAGCTAAATATAATGGATAACTTGAGTGGACTACTAAATGTCTATTATACATAAATGAAAAAGAGGATAAAAATGAATTATGGAAATAGTTTTACCAATACTTCATGGACTAGGTAGAGTTTTTAACCCAACTTATATCTCCTCTAGATCATGAAAATGAACTTACAAATCAAGTTATAAAAGTTGATCGATCTCAAGATGAATTATCCATTGAAGGTAGTACTAATGTTTTCAAGAAGAAAGGAGAGTGGTCAGATCTAGAACCATAAAAATATGACATTTTGTACCTTAGATGGGTTGGTGAGTTTCTATGTGGCTTTTTCTAAGGTGACCAAAGCAAGAATGGTGTTAAGGTTGGCATTGTCCCAAGTGACCAAGAGGAAGCTCATTTTTAGGTTGATCTAGAGTCCTTTTGTGCAAAAATGGACACCTAAACTTCACTCCTAGGATAATAAATTAATCAAATGGCTTCCAATATAAAGTGTGAGACTAGTGAGCCCTTTAAAGCCAAGTTTGTAATCATAAATACATTGTAATGCTCTCTTATTTCTTAAGAGACACCAAGTGAAGAGATAACAGACACTCTCCCAAATCAGGTTGAGACATTCTCCCAAGACATTTATCACATTAAAGATCAGCATGGGATCCATTTTGAGTCATCTAGGAGTACTTCTACATTGGGGACATGTTTTTTCCAGTTGACCCTCATGAGAGACATGATTTAACAAATATAACATTTCACAAGTAGAGTTCCTTTAACCATGTTCCTCTTCATGAAGGGAGGGATCCAAGAACCTTTAATTTTGATCTAGGACAGGAATAAATCTTCAGGTTAGTTGTATATAGCATCTTATGTGTTTCCCTTCCCTGCGTGCCTTGTGCACATATTTTCAATTGTGTGTTTCCCTTCCCTAAGTGCCTTGGGCATAGTGTTTTTTCCATTTATTTTTGTCCATGTTGATTTAAAATGAGGTTTTCAAAAAGGTACAACCTTGTATCACTTTCATATTAGTTATGAAAGAAAGACTTGTTACCCCTTATACCCAATGGATCAGACAAGGTAATTAATTTGTTGCATAGTAAGCATGCAATCCCAAGAGGTCACTAGAAATTTTGGAAAAAATTGGCCTACATACAAAATTTTTGCCTAAATGGATTAGGAAATTCTCTAAGACCTTTCAATAACCTTCTACTCCCATGACTAGTCCCTTTGTAGTCTTAAATTGATGATGTAGTGTAGTATTTTGGGAGGTCCTGATGTGGTGTGAAAAGCCAAGTGGTGTTTTGGTTGATTGAGTGATCAAATGGTGGAAGAAGGATACAAAACTCATGACACTATGACATGTCACTTGTAAGCTTTTGAAATGCTTTAAGCAAGTTTTAAGGTGTATTTGGTGATTTTCCGGAAAAAGCCCAGAAATAGGTCTAGAACTACAAGTGAATGATCCAATAGGTTTCCATGGTGTTTAATCATCCAATGGAACAAAGGATGTTTGCATAAAGTCTTATATATTCTAAAGAGCCAAAATTTATGTTTAGATAAGCCATTATGCTGAAAATAACCCCAAAAGTGCATTAGATTACTTAAGTGTCCTCAAAATAGAAATTTTAGGTAAAAAAGTTACTTTTTGAGGAATTCAAATTGGTTTTGACTTATTCCCACCTACATATTTTTATTTTAACCCTTTTAATTATTTTCAAGATTATTTGAGATCATTTGGATTGGAGGGAAGGAGTTTGAGAACAAAAGGATGTAGTTTGGAGCCTTTTGAAGCTTTGGCATAATGTGTTTTTGGAGGATTTTCTTTATTTAGGGGATAAAATATAATATTTATGTATCCATGGTGTCCATAATACCCCTTCGTAGGCCCCTAAAATCATATTCCAACATAAAAACTAGTAGAGGTAAGGAAAACCTATTGGCTACAAACTAGACATGAAATAGGTTTTCTACCATTAATAGAGGTCCAAGTATTTTATAAGGTTTATAGAATGAAATAAAGGTCATTTAAATCATAAAAAATCATTCCCAAGTTCTATATTTCATAGGCATAATTTTTGTTCTTCATGCTAAGGAAAAACCATTTTGGGTAGTTTGGGACAACTCTAAGAGAGCCTCAGATTTTCACTTGGTAAAAAATAGGAGAGAAAGAGTCAAGTCAGAATATTTTTGTCAATAATATAGAACATAAATTCCTTATAATTTTTGGTATTTGTGGTCTATTCAATTTCCTAATCTTTATTAACAATCCCTAGTAGTTTAGGGGTGTCTAGATGGCCTACTCATCTAAATAAGGCCCAGGTTTTCCCTTGTTTATTCACTTCATATTTCAATAAGAAATAATGGTTTTTTAAGAGTAATTTTTGGGTAAAATAGGACCTAACACATTTTTTTGCATCATATTATTCATTCTAGGAAGGTGCTTATGGCATAAAATAGGGTTTCCTTGCCATCCTTCTAAAATGGTCATTTAATCAGTTTTAGAGTGGAACATGTGTTAGAGGGTTAATGTACCTCATTCAACTTATGAAAGATAAAATTACACAAGTTATATTTCTCATAAATCCTTAATATCTCATTTAACTCTTTATATGCCAAACAATCAAGTTGTTAGTTGGAGCTCCAATTGAGTTATAAGCAAGTTTATCAACCACAAAAGTTTTCCTCTCCTATAGTAGGTTGAAAATAAAGTGTATATGATGTTTTAATCTATAATATACCATTTTAATCATGTTTTAGTCCAAAATTTCCAATCATGTTGGAAGAAACCATCTTCAAAGTTGAATGACTATGTTAAGGACAATTTCCCTAAAACACAAAAATAGAGGCCTGAGTACCTTTTGTTGATGCCAAATGATGATGTCAAAAAGGGTTTTGACCAATAAAAATTGAATAATATTATATCCATATCATAGGTTAATATCCTTAAAAAATTAATAGGGTGTGTGAATGGAGGAGATTATTGTTTGAGGGCCTCCAAGTTTCACTTTTGTTCACTGTGATCACTCAGTGTATTCTACACGATTTGAGTGTTACATGACCTTCACACCCCAAGGTAGAAATTCAAGGTCTAAAAATTGGTATGATAAATAATGGTATATTATTCAAGGTGAATAAAATTTTTCTAAATATTTTTCATACATGCAAAAGATAAAAAATCCCTTTTTTTGTTTTCTAGGTCTGGAGAGCTGAGTAAGGCCTAGAATACCAGAAGAGAAGGTGGTGATAGTAGTATTTTACTTGGGAGTTAGGACATTAAATTTGGAGTATAGTTGGGTGAATGGATTATACACAAAAAAATTCTCTCATTTTCCCTATTTGACCCCAAGAACTCAAGAACCATCATCAAAGCAAAAATAGGGCAACAAGATGGCACTTTTTTGTTATTTTTTGTTTGAGAGCTTGGTGATGTTTTTCTAATATTTTTATTTGATATATTGGTGGTGTTAGGTATTACCCATGTATAACTATAAAAATAATCCAAAAATAGAAATAGGTGAGGCCTATAACTAATTTACCCCCGCCCCCTGTAAACCAAAACAAGGTCTCAGAAAGAGCACGAGAAAAGCCCTAAACTAGGTTTTTGAAGATTCCAAGAGTTTTAACACTCAAAATTTATAAAAATTATATGATATAATATATTCTAAGTTAATATAAACTATTAAAGAGGTTCTAGTTTTATTGGAGGCCATATAGTATGGTTTCTAGACCTAGGGTGTGTTTAAGGCCTAATTAGGCCTAATTGAGGGGAGCTTAATGAAGTGTGGTCTTGGAACTTAATATGACCATGAAACTTGACACACACACAAAATGAGGTATAATATTGATGAAAAAGTGATTACATATTCAAAATGGTGCCTAGTTTGACCAAACCAAGGAGAAATGGCAAAGAAAAGGCTATGAGCCTCATAAGGCCATTTAAAGATTTAAAGGTAGAAATGAATGTTGAAGTATGTTTGGGTACATATATGAGGTTGGAATAGATTTTAATTGAGGTTTAAAGTGTAACTAAAATTGGATAAAATTACAGGTTCAAGAAACCATACTCAAGTTTGAAGAGCTCACTTTGGGGACAATTTCCCTAAATCACCAAAGCAAAGGTCCCAGGCCCTTTTGTTGATGCCAAATAACAATGTTTAATATGTTTTTATCAGTTTAATTTCATATATATTTAATCAATATAATATGGTAAAATCCTTGGAAAATAGAATTGGTGTATGACTAGAGGAAAGGAGTGGTCGAAGGCCTTCAATATTGACATTTTTTCTATGAAGTCATTCAGTGATTTCTACAAGATTTCATGTTTCAAGAAGATGAAAAAGGATAATAATTGGAATTATATAATTATAATCATGATAAATATTTAAAAAAAATGAAATTTATATCCATACATCTCATATCCATCACCTACATCACTAAGCACACAAGCATCCATGGATTTTCCTTTAGGAGTTTAAGCCATACATGGTTGAATGAGGTTAGAGGCAAAGAAATGAATATTAGAACCATTAAATGATAATATAAATGATAATTTAAAATAAAATTAACCTTATTATAATTTTAATCCAATTCAAAGGATATAAAAACTCAGTTGTGAATTTTGACCATGTAGGCACACGTTACTAGCTTTTGCCAAAATGGGCCTATAGGCCAAAATATATAGGATCTAATCATGAAATTTGGTGGAAAGGATAATTATTACATATTTTACCTATTAAAAATAATTTATAAGTTTTTTTTAAAATTATAACTATTCTCATTTTTAGTAAAATCAACCCTATATCAAATCATGATCAACATTAGAGCATGCCTTGGAAGAATTGGCCCTTTTGGGGCATCTACAGGTTGATTCAAAGCAAAAAAATTGTTAAATATGGTATAAATTACATAAAAAATAATCCCATTCCATAATAAATGTCATATAAATAGTTTAAATGGACATTGTTCTTACACAATCCATAAGCACTCAAGAAGGCAGCCATTGGAGACCAAATGAAGTTTTGCCAGTTCTAGATGCCAAGAAGTAATTTAAGCCTTAGAGATTTATAAAAACTATATTATATGATTTTATAAACCCATATTTTCCTATTTTAGTGATCAAATTAATAGGTTTAATCTAAAATTTTGAAGAAAAACAAGTTTTGGCATGAAGGAAACATGCATGTAGCTCAAGGTAACTTTTACTAAAAAGGGTATACATGATAACTTACACATAAAAAATTCTTGAATTTTTTTATGTTTTTTAATAATTATATATTATATACATAAATAGTATTGGGAGGGTCATCTGATTAGTACAAGATCCCATTGTTTATACACAGTTCTCCTTATGTCTCATAATGGTCACTATTCATGTAGGCACACTTTTTGGTGTGTTAAGTTATGTTTTAGGTTTAAAAGATTATGGGACTATTTTATAAGAATTTTATGATTTTTTAATCCTATTAAACACCTTTAAAGAGTGTTAAAACTCTAAACCTCATGCATGCTATGAAGGTAGGCTCAAATACCCATAAGCAATCTTAAAGGCAAAGTTGAGTTTCGATAATTTGAGAGGTGTTTTGAGGTGTTTTAAATGTCAATAATATGTTTTAAATCAATTAATATCATTGATAAATGTCTAATTTGTCATTTGGATAAATTCAATCTTTTTAGGCCTATGACATCCAATTTTAGCCAATCTTCAGATGCTCATTTCTTTCATAACATGAAGAGTTGGGACATGTTATTCTAGTATTTTTTGAGTAACCCTATGTAATTTAAATTAATTTTGGATTTAGGTTGGTTAAGCTCCTGAGTTTTATGAACAATCATTAAGAGTGCAAGGATGTCCAGAATGTTTCCAAACCCTATAAATAATCATCTTTACATGTGTATATTTTCATACTTTCCTTATGGTAGCCAAATATTTTCAAGGCTATTGATGGGGTATATTTACCATATATTAATGTAATTAATTGTGTAATGTGTGTCTTCAATGTATGAACAATCATCTTGAAAGTGAACTTATTTAAGCTTGTAATCGAGCTTTTTGACTAGTTTTGTGTTTTTGCACTCATAGGTATATCAAATGGCCATAATTTATTAAAAAAAACTATAATGTGTAGAGGAATCAATATTTATCTTGACCAACCTATCTTGTATCATAATCTTGCACGTTTGGGTGCCTAAAAGGCCCAAAATGGCTCAAAATTACATATTTTTATAGGTCTTCAAAGAAAAAAATGGTACAAAACCATAGAAGGGGTATAATAAGACATAAAACATAATTACATGCAATTTATAGATATTAAAAAAAAATTCCAAGGTGTCTTCCTAAGCAAAAGTGTTAAAAACCTAATTTTTGACATATTTGTACATTATTGTAGTTTAATTGTGACTCCCACCACTGTTGCAAGTATTGAAGGTTTTCCAAATATTCATTTTATTCATCATACACATGTCATGGATTTATAAAAGTATTTTAAAGGTCTGAAAGTGGTATTCAAGGTGTCAAATGGCCTTGGGATTATTTTTCATGATAGTTGGTTGAGGGTGGCTCAAGCTTATGACCTCCATCAATGGGGTCTAGGGGAGTTGTAGGTATCATGGAGTTTATTATAGGTTGAATGAGAAAATTCAATTTTAAAATAGAAAAGAACCTTAAAAATAAAATAGGAAAGATAACCTCCATGGTTAGTTAAGCATAAAATGCTAAGTTTGCTAACACTTTGCCCAACATCTCCTAGAAAAGAAAGTGGAGGGGGCATATAAGTTTATGGGAGAGAGATTCAGAGGTTGGAGAGTTAAAATGGAGCATTAAATACATTTTTAAAGTATTTGAATACTTTTTCTTCTTATTGGATCATGACATCATCATCCTCAACAAGTTTCTATCTTTTACTATGTTTATCAACCAGTGAGAGGGTTTGGAGACTATTGGAGTTAATAGAGGTTATCTTTTTGAAGAAGGATTAGTTCTAATTAACCCAAATGTTGGTGATAATCCATGGAGTGTGGTTGGATCTCATTTATTGAAATTTTTTTATTTCCTCTTCTCTCTCTTCCCCTTTTCTCCTATATCTCCCATTTCTCTCCATTTTTATAAGATATTCTCATTTCACAAGGAGAAACCCTATCAAAATTTGTAAGAAAGACCTTTATAAGTAATAAAGATAAAATTTTAACTATCTCTGACCTCTAAATTATTCTTAGTAAGCTTGTGCATGATGGCCTTGTAAATAAGTGTTCTTCCATTCCATTATCCTTCTTTCTTGCCTATTTTTAGGTGTTTTCAAGTTAGTTATATGTTTTAAATTTATCTCTTTCTACCATTAATGGAAATTTAGTGTGAATTTTGAAATTCCTCTTTGATTCATGTACTGTTTGGTCAGTCTATTTTATGAAATACTTATGTAAATTAGCTATTTTATGAGGTTGTGTGAGCAAGAATTATCTTATGTTAAATTAGTGTTTATTTCATACTTATGCAAGTATCAAAAAAATTGGTGTATCACCCATTTATCTCTCTTAGTTACTCTATACCCCATTTCTACCTCTTTTCCAATCAGAAACATTAGTTTTATTGACCTACTAAGAGGAATCTAACCTTCTCTAGAGGTTCAACTCACTATAAGATACCCACAACCTGTGGTTAATCTAATATTATAGTTAGGAGTGAGAGAGCCTAAAAAACTATCCCACAAGTGTGAACTTATATGATATAATAGATCCATAGAATCCTATGAGGTAGGTTTGCACCATCTACCCCCATATCTACCTTATCATGGCCCATATATCCCATACACTGATCCTTGCCCACCATATAATTTATTTCATCCATACTACCAAGAGCATCCACCTCCATGGAAACTTCCTCATAATCACACCCATGTCAACTATATGAATGGTATATAGATTCTTATTAGTAGTATGAAATACCATACCAATCTTATAGTCATGACCCATATGATTCTCATACTCACCCATATGATTCTTACTCTTTTCAAGACCAACCACCCTTCCAAAACTTTCTAAATTTTCATGATGAGCTATAAGAAATTAAGAGGCTAAACCAGATGATTGATGAAGAGGTATTAGCCTAAAAGTAGGAGCTATTAGTTAAGCAATCTTAGTCTCAAATGTCAATACCTCTTGCTACCCCATGTCAATATCTATGGGTTCCAAGTCCATCTCAACAAGTAACTTCCCCAATCATGCCTCAAGATATAATACATTCAATACCAGAGGTTCAAGTTTCACCTCTCCTTCCTCAAATGCCCAAATTATTTCCTTCATGGAAAGGAATTCTATAAATAGTGCAATAAAGAGAGGAGGTGATGGATGTTCAGGTTGATCAGTCTCAAGAGTGAAATGAGATATATATGGCCCAACCATTGGATCTATCTCATCTCCTTGATTATTCCCAAGGGTCAACTATACCACTCTTATAGAAAGAAACTATCCTTTATGAAGTGAATTAAGAAGTTACAATCGAGATGAATGATGTTCACGAACATGATAAAGAGGTTTCAATTTCCAAGAAGGTTCTCTCCATTCCCAAACCCATCAAATATCATCCTTTACCTTAAACCCATGAGCCTATCCATCAACCATCCACCTTGACCTTTCTTTAAAAATAACATATCTTGAGTGATGCAAGTGAAGAAGAAAGGTCTCAAGTCATGGCTGATTTATAAGTCATCATGATTGACTCTAAGTAATAAATCACCATACAGACTCCTCTTAGTGAACAAAATATCAACTCAACCTTCTTGACTGAAGATAAACATATAGAAGATTCTTCTATAGATGTGCATGAGATAAAATATACTATCAATAATGAAGGAGAGATGTTATAAGTCATTCCTAAAAAGGTTATAGCCTTAGGGGAATCTCTTGAAACCAAGGTAAAGGTTGTTGTTCTTGGAGATGATTCAATACCCTGACCTAATCTTGAACCGCTCTTAAAAGACTAGCAGTAGCAAGTGGAAATATTCCAATAATAATTTAATGAGTTGAAGCTGATGATGAGGAGAACAAGGTCACTCAAGGTGCTAAAATGCCTCAAGGACAATGCTTGGATAAAGTGTCTCTTCCAGGGATTATAGATAATAAGTAGTATGAGAAGGAACCTAAAGAACAAGATCAATTTATATTTATTGGTAACTTTCTTGTTGTTGATGATTCACTATAAAATATTCTAAAGGAGTGGGTAGGTAGTAAGAGTGCCTAATTAAAGGTCATGGTTAGTAAACATCCTACTCTATAGCTTATACCATCTCTTAGACTAGATAATTCTTTGAATTTCCCTTTTGATCTAGGTGGATCATAATTTATCATGGTTAGCTAGGTTCCTTGTACATATTAGGGTAGCCTTATTGTTTTCCTCAAAGTGTTTTTTTAGCACATTAGTTGGCTCTTTATTTTTTTAGGTTAGTTTTCATTTTTGTGTACTACCTTTCTTGCTCTACTCAATATTTTTTTTGTCAAGAGGTTAATTGAAGTCAAGGTTGAAATTGTCACTATTCTAAGAGTCTATAAGTCATGCAAGTATCTGGGATATCAATCATAAAAGGCATTATTCCCTATAAGTCACCATAAATTTTGGCTAATTTTGGCCCATATAAAAAATTTGTTTGAAGGAAATACCATGCTCTAGAGGTCATGCATGGATAGATCAGTCGAGTGATTTTCCTTTTGAAATGAGTGACCCAGTAATGAAATAGAAGAATTGGTTTGGAATCAAGTCCTCTTGATGTCAATATAGCTCAAGGTCATGGGATGACTTTGCATATGCATTAGAAAATAATTGGGGATGTCAAGGATAAAAAAATATCCCAAAGATATTTTCATCCCTAAAAGGTCCATGGTAAAAATATCTTTTCAAAATCTTGAAGGAAATCATCCATAAGCATAAGTTTTGAAGGCATGAATTTTCTTAGGGAAATTATTATAGGTATTTGGCTAAGTGTCAGATTTATTTTGGATAAACTGTTGACAACAAAAAGTCTGAAGAACTAATTGTTAAAGGAAAGTGTTTAGGAAAATTTTTAAAGGCACATTTCATTCAGACAAAATGTCCATGACAAAAAACCTGAAGACTTGAAAAGTTTTGAGGAAAATGTCAACATTAAAAGTTTTGATAAAGACAAATTCCTTTAGGGAAATTGTTCTTATACAAAAAATATGATAGAATTATTGAGGGGAATTTGTTTTAAAAAGTTTCAAATTTGATCTAGTAGATGAAGACATTCACATAACTATTAAAGTCAATCCTCAACACATAGCTATTGGGATTAAAATATCCCATGATAAGCACACATATTCCAATGACGTTCTTGTAGACATCAGATTTGGGCATCATGAAATAGTCATTTGCATTCAAAATCATCAAAGGGTATCTAACTAAATGTGGGATTGATAAGTGTTAAGATCTTGAGTCCTAAACAAAGATCCAATAGAGGGAGGTGATTGATAGATACAATGGGCCTAAGATGATCAATGGTACATGTCATTCATGTAATAAATATCTAATGGTGTGGATCAAAGCTATAAATTCAAGTGAGATAGATTGGATGTGAGACCACCACGTGATGCAAGCACATAACTAGATGAACTAATTTTAGGATCCTAAGGAATAACACACAATTGAAAATTTCATAGTCTAGGAACTTATATCATGCTCTCATAGTGTGAATGAAGGTCAAAGTCAAGAGAACACCAAATAAATCCAAAAGAGAAAATTTGATTAAGTCCTAAGTAGGCAAATATACATAGAGATGAGATCTAGATATGAACCAGGTTGGGCCAAGAGTAGATATTTTAGCTATAGAGATAAAATAGGTATTTTAAACCTAATATAGATCACGGTTGGTGGCTTATTGGAAAAATGAGACCAGGCATCAAGAATAGAATTGTCAACATAAAAACTATAGGAAAACCTATCATTTATATTAGTTTTCAATCTATAGTAGGCCTAGGTTAACATTTCAAAGTAGAGGTAGATATATATAGTTTATAGAGGAGCATCCCAAGACATACTCTCAATAAATAGCTACCCAAAGTAGACTTAATCATGGTTCTACTAGGTCCATGGATATAAATATTTTATCCTTAAAGTAAAAGACATTAATGTAAAGGAGCTCAAGGAGGATTGTGTCATCATTCTTTATTAATTACATTGGAATTTTCAACCATCAAGATCCCTTCTCCACTCTTCCATGCATGTTCCCCATCTCTCTCACCCCATTTTTCTATAACTATAGGATTTTATCCTTTAAAATGGATCCCTTTATAGGGAATTACTAGACTCTACCAAGATTGATCCTTGTAACCTATTGAGATGAATAAAATACTATGTTTATATTTTATTTTATTAGTCTAATGTACTCATTCTATTTTGATTTACATATGTAGTAGAGTTCTCTCCCTTATCAAGTCCTAGTCTCACCTAGTTGGTAGATTATTTATTTAGATTTTAATGTCATTTGATTGAAGATATCATGTGGATATAATGACTAGATTAGTGCCTTAAATTAGGCCTCTCCATCACCTCCCTTAGGTTTTGATCAATTGGTGAACTTCTAGATGAATCATTGATACATGACAAACGTTTGGAGTAATAGATCTAGTCATTTATTCTATCCCATTAGTGTTTTGTAAGATCAAGTACGAGTGGATGAACAATCATCTAGGTCAATCACTACCATTATTTTAGGTTTCCCTTTCATTTTATCTCTTCCCCCTTTTCACCCCAATAAATTTATAGGTTTTAGTGTAAATTAGCTAAGTGATGTATATGAGAATCTAGCCTCCTAAAAAATCCTAGAGGTTTGACCTATAATTTAAGTAACCCATATCCTAGGGTCATTCTAATGTTGGGCCAAGTTTGAGCAAGAGGACCTAAACAATCCCTTGGTTAGCTAGGGTGTAGTCTAAGTCTACAAAAAAAAACCATAATAACAAGCTCCAGAAGAAGAAGAAATAATTGATAAATGACTCTTGAAATCAGTCATGGGAATATGATCTAAATCCAAAATAGAGGTTCCATTATAAGGAGATAGTGTAAATGTTTAAGAAATTTTGGATTGGATATATATAATAGACAAATAATTTTATTTTTAAGGAATATTTGAAGATAATAAGTTCAATTTAATTGTAAAATATTAAAAGGGCGTGCATCTCTTTGGTGCAATAGTTTTCAATAAGAGAGAAAGAAAATAAACAAAGAAAATATCAATTCATTGGATAGAATGGTAACAAAACTCAAATCAAAATTAATCTTTATGGAATATCAGACAAACTTATTCAATAAACTCCAAAATTTTAAGTAAAAATATATGATTTTAAAGGACTATACTGAAGAATTCTACAAGATTACAATCATAGTTGTTTATGTAGAAGAAGATGTTGATAAAATAGAGAGGTATATCAATGGTTTTAGGTTCAATATCTAAGATGAAATTAGTTTTTTGTCTCCAAGATAAATGGAAGAGGCTTATGAATTTTATATCTAGGTAGAAGAGAATTTGGTTAGAAGAAAAAATAAATAATCTAGAGAAGGTAGAAATTTTATAGATATTAGAAAACAAGGTGGTAGGAGTCAATTGCAAGTACATAATTAAGAAGCAAGTAGATCTCAAAGTAATGAAAAAATTACAATAAGAGGCTATTCATATAGAAGAATAAGACCATATACAATAGGTAGAGGAGAAGGATTCTAGGGGAAATTTTTTAAATGTAACATATATGCTTGCCATACATCATATGAATGTCCCAAGAATCCAAAAATAAACAACATAAGAATTGGAGGTAGCAATCAAGTTTTTCAAGCTAAGGAAGAAAGTGTAGGATCGCCATCACATGTGAAAGATCCTAAAGTGGGAGATTCCTTATTGATGAACAAAGAATTACTAAATACAAATAATAAACTGAAGGAACCAACCTAGAGGAAGACTTGTTTTAGGAATACATGAAAACTAAAAGGCAAATATTTTAAATTTATCATTTATAGTGGTAGTACGTATAGCTTGGTTTCCTCAAAAATGGTTGAAAAACTATGATTTAAAAGATTGAGACATCCTACATCATACAAAATATCTTGGCTATAAAATGGCATCAAGTACTACTCAATGAGAATTGTAAGTTTAATTTTTATATTGGTAGATATAATGATGAGTTAATTTGTGACATTATGCCTATGGAAATTTGACATGTTTTATTGGGTAGACCTTCGTAGTTTGATAGGAATATTATACATGATGGAGGTAATAACACCTATATATTGGAGAAGGATGGTAATAATCATACTTTGACACCATTTAAAGATGATATCAAAATTAAAAATAGTACTAATGTATTGGTAGCAAGTGGAATGGAATTATATCAGCTAATAAAAGGAGAGGTTGGTTGTATATTGATTTCTAAGACTAAGACAATCATTATAGCTACTAATTTTATTGATTTACCATTATAAATGTAAAAATGTTGGATGAGTATGTCGATATGATAGTTGGTGAGTTTCCACTAATGAGGATCATAAGCCATTATATGGATTTCATTCCAAGATCTAGTTTTCAAAAAAATAGCCCATATAATGACACTTAATGGGAATTAAGAGATCAAAATAAAATAACAAGAACTATTATATAAAAGCATCCAATCAAAGGAATGTTCCATAAAAAGACATAGGAGATGTAAGTACTATTTGAGAAACTCAAATATATTTTGAAAATTAGCTAAGAAAAGCATGTGAATGAGAATAAAAAGGTTATCTTGAAGGAAAACAAGATAGTGAAGTTTTCATGTGAAGATCCCAATGATGAATTCAAAAATATCAAGGAGAAATAAAGTTGCCAGGAGTTCATAGAGGAAGGAGTTTTCATGAATGAAAAGATAGATGTGATAAAGTTGGAGAAAGAAAATTTCAGCTATGTGGAGTTGTAGATAGAGGAAGAGAGAAACCAAAAAGAGTTTCATATTTCCATGGGGGAAGTTTTTTATCTTAATTTCTTCTCATTCTAAATTTGGGAATAAGATAAGAAATTGTAATAAGGGTGTGGTAAAAATACCTATTTGGTGATGTGCACATAATCCAGATGAATATGGAGAACTCCTCTTTGACTAGGAAGGAATAACTTGTAAATAAGAACACACTAAAAAAAGGGGATCATTAGCAAGATAATTAAGTGGATTTCCTAGTGTGAACTAGATCCAAGAAGCATACACTTACTAGGAAGCTGTCAATCCACTGTTGATAATAATTAAGTTGGGAAATGATAAAATAAGGTATTTGAATAAGATAAATGAAATGAAATAAAAGAAGAAAGTAGATTTCTTGTTAAATAAAATGACTAAATCTAGTAAAAGTGAGTGAATACTCATGTTAAATTGGAAGGGGTCTAGTTTAAAAAATCAAAAAGGGGGATATGAATAGTTAGGAACACAAGAAGTTATTTTTGGTTAGAGGTAAGGGGCTAAAAATAAATTGTTTTTATTCTCTACCATAGTGACCATCGATGGTTAGGTGAACCATCAATGGTTAAGCTAACTATCACTGGTTGGGTAACCATTGATGGTTGGGGGTGATTGTTGGTGGTTGTGCTAACCATCAGTAGTTGCTTGTGGGTTTTTGAAGGAGATCATAAAAGATCTATAAAATAGATAAAGGTAGGAACACAAGAAGTTAGGTTTGGTTGGAGCTAAGGGGCTAAAAATAACTTTTTATTCTCTAACATAGTGACCATTGATAGTTAGATGAACCATCGATGGTTAAGCTAATTATCACTGGTTGGGTAACCATTGATGGTTGGGGGTGAATGTTGGTGGTTGTGCTAACCATTGTTAGTTGCCTATGGGTTTTTGAAGGTGATCATAAAATAGTTGTATAATAGGTAAATAGGTAGATAGGGGTTATATTAAGGATCTAGTGGAGAGGAAATAAGGTGTAGATAGGCTGATCAAGTTAGGGAGGTAACAAATCTGAAATAATAATGCTAAAGTGATGATATACCTTTAGCTTGATAGTTGGCTGATGGTTGAAGGCTGAAGTAATTTTCATAGAGTAATGGTACTTTGGCCTCAAAAGAAAATTCAACAAAGGTTAGGGTCTTTTTTGTTGATGCTGATTTGTTAGAAGAAGACTAGATATTGGAGTGCTTGAATATCTATATGCTTGATGACTCTTGAGATTGATCCTTTTTCACCTCCCACTCCCCTCATTTTATAGGAAAAGAGAGATGAAGGATGAAAGGTTCTCTAGAGGGTGAGGTTATGATCAAAATGCTTGGAAGTTCATTAACACTACATAAGGCAAATTTATTAAATGTTGCCTCATTATCTCACACATAGATGATGATGTGTTAAGAAGGTGAAGAGGTGAGGACCTGACCTTCGATGGTAAGGTTAACAATTGATGGTTATACTGACCATCATTACTTGAGTACCAAATGTAAATTGGTCAAGGTGGGGGTTAAAAGGTTTGGTTAAATGTTAAGTTAGTAAGTTGATGAGTTAGATAACTAGGTGGTCAACTAAACTTATGGTTTGATATGGGTCCTAAGGTATTTCAACAAATAGAACTATCATGTGTAGTTTTCTAGTGTCTACATTTTACCCATTTTTACTATGCAGCTTTGAATTAACAAGCTATAAAACAAAAATGGAGTGTTGGTCAAAGGTGTGATTACCTTAAGTGTAGTAGGAGGTGTTCTCCTTCAAAGTAGGAGTAAATGAGGTGAAACCAAAATCAAGTTGGGGTTAGATAAGTAGTTGATGGTGACTCACTAGGTGGTGACAAAAAGTGTGTTGGGAATTTGAAAGGAAAATATGTGCACAAAATGCAACTAAGTGCAATAGTTAAGATCTTGCAAAGACTAAAGTTTCTAATGTTGTTAAAAGTGAGGTTAGGTCTAGAATGACAATTGATATAGTACCCAGTCCAAAACATTAGTCATGGTTGATTAGGTTAATCTATAAGTCTACTAGACAAGGTTAGTGGTTTCATAAGTATTCAATGTAGGAAGTACTCCCTTAAAATCCCAAATTGTCTAGTTGTGCATGAAGTGGTGAAAATTTAAATGGTTAACATGGTAAAAATGGTTGATGCATTCAAAAACACCACTATAAGGTTATCATAGAACATAAAAATAGTTTAGGTCAAAAATAACCAACATCAAGGTAGACATGGTCAAATAGTTGGTTGGAGAAGGGTTATCTTCAAAAGTTTAAGTTATGGTTTAAGTGAGATTAGGTGATGTCTAAAGCTTAACACCTAGTGGTGTGTTTAAAAATTTAAAAGTGGGGAGAAACCAAACTGTCAATGGTTAGGGGTTCCTAAGGTTAACCATAGATGGTCACCCTAACCATCGATGGTTAGGGAAAAACCCTAGAAAGCTAAAACATAAAAAGTGAAAATGAAAAATCATTTTCAATTTTGACTATTTGACCTCCACATTTTGTGCTCTAGTGCTTGTGTACATTGATGTTTTTTGGTGAGTTAACTAATCATGTTGAGGTTTAGTTCAGTTATTGGATGAGTGTGTGTTGAATGAGATCAAGTGTTGATTATGATGGAGGGTGGATGAAGGTGTGATTGAGTAGCTAGACATAGTCTCTAACCTCAATAGTGATTGAGTAATGAGGTAAGAGATGTTTTTAAAATTGATATTTAGTTGATTTGATTATGATAGAAGGTGAATTATAGTAGGTTTGGATTAGTTTGATAGGGTTTTGAAATTGTTTGGGCCATGATGCCCTAGTTTGGGTTTTTGGTGAAATTAGGAAAAACTAGTGGGTGAATTCAAAACTTGAAAGATGTTTTGTGTGGGGAATAGGCTATAGGATATAGTGAGGTAGTTTAATTTTTTAAATTATTTGTTTTGATGTAGTTTTTGGGTAGATTGGGTTTGAGATTTTTTCCACTAGTTGTCACACATATTGACCATCAGTGGTTTGACTGACCATTGATGGTCAAATGTTGAGGTAAAATGGGCATATAGGAATATTGATAGTTCTAGTGAACCATCGATGGTTGAATGGATCTAGGAGAGATGTGTTAAAAAAGTAGAGGTAAATGAATATTCTAAAATTTATATTGTTAAATGAAAGTGGTGTTAATAAATTAAAGTGTGGATGTCAATGAATTGGATTAGAGTGGGTTAGAAAAAGTGTTAAGTATGAATAGAGTGAGTTGTTGGTGTCAAAGGTTAAGTAGGGTATTTATATTATGTGGAGTAGGGAAAATATTTATGATATAGGTGTTAAATGTAGGTATGATAGGTTAGGGTGGAGATGAAATGGGTTTTAAATATTCAAGATAAATTACGTTAATTTAGAAATAAACAATGGTGACATGTGTTAAATGTGGTTTTGAAAGCCTGTGACCAGATCCAGATGAGGGACTGAGTCCCTAAAATATTTGTAGAGGTTCATGATGGGATCAATAATGATGAGTGAAGGAACATAGAGGAGGCTATCCTAGGGTCCATGAGACACTATCAACATCTGTTATGGGATGTGGCTATGATCATGGCCCTCATCAAGAGATGGGACCTAGTCATGAGCACATTTCTATTGCTAATTAGATAGATTACCATCCTATTAGAGGATATTCATAGGAATACATAGCTACCCATTCAAGGGGAGATTATTTATCACATTTATAGTAAGGAGAGGGATTACCTTATGGATCTAGTATATGGAGTGAACTGGGTCCATGCTAGGTATCATGCAAGTGGTTTCAGCTATGACACATTATACTAGAGGACTCTAAGGAACTAATGTTTGCTAACAATGATGATGATGGTAGTGTATTATTTTTCTTTTCCTAATTTGAGTAGTGGTTATTTTCTATATCTACTACTAAGATTTTTGCTGGAGATGCTACTAGGGATTATTATGTTTCGGTGGGTACCAATGTTACTAGTCTAGATATGTAAGAGTTTTAGGTATTTCAAGCAAATAGGTGATATGGGATCAATGTTGGGTTCATGCTCCATCACTAGGTGTATGAGCACATTCAGGTGTTGAAACCTTTGGGGCTATCATGGGATGGGTACACTCTGATGGATTATAGAGTGGGTTTCTTGAGATGGAGGGGAAATTGTGCTTTGATAGGTGTTAGTGCTGGTGTAACAAACATTGATTGGTTCTAATATGTCTTGGAGCGTTTGGTAGTGGGTGATGTCATTTGGAGGCCAATGTGGGTTGTTTGAGGTGGGCCTAGTACAATTATCAGACTTTATCATTATAGAGCTAGTGATGGATATATGGGAGGTGGGATGGTGAGACTAAGGTCATCCCATTTGACCAAGTTTAGAAGTAGTTTGGCCTCATGTAGGAGATTCCATCAAAATTCCCAAGATATCAGAGGGAGGATGTTGAGTTCTTCTTTTTAAATCTATAGCCATAGGATGTAGTTTTGGATTATGAGTAGCTACCAACTAGAGTAGTGATAGTTAATGCTAATGTAGTAGATGAATATGTAATGTGGTATCAAGGTTTATATATAGTAGCTTATTTTGGGTGGGGTGATGGGGTTCATCATCTCATAGATATGGATCCTATTAGGGCACTGATATAGGGAGGTCTCAAGGATGGGCAAGTATAGGAAACATTGGTAGCAACATAGGGCTAGATCATAGGGTTATAGGATAGGTGGCCACTCTAAAAAACTAGATTATCATCTTGTAAGGTCAGCTTTACACCTTGATAGGAAAATGAGATCAGGTGAGGATCTCTCTTTATTTAGTGACCCAGGAAAGAGATACCTTGAGATAAAGGGAAGGAGCAGTAGTAGAACTAGCAGGAGGACCACCTGATATGATTCTAATGGCATGGTACTTAGTTATGGTCAAGGAGTTGAGATATTATGAGGCTATAGGAATATCATAGTTGCTATTGGAACTTCAATATGGATAGTACATGGCCATATTAGTAGGTTTTCCAAATATAACTACTCGAAGATAGTGGGCCTCTATAGTAGGTTAAGTAGGTAAGTCAGCGGGCTAGCACCAAATGGTAGTGTAGGTAGAGGAGCTAGTGGTAGTGGTACCTTAGGGGACTGATATATGATATTATATGATGTATATGCTTTTAATTTCAATATCAACATATGTGATAATTGTGCAAGATGTATATGAGAGAGAGGTTCATACATTGTTACCTATATTTCTATTTGATGGATATAATGTATATATTGATTATGTTCTGATTTTCAAATGTTTATTGATGTTTATGATGATGTTATTATGAGCTTTTATACTTATGAGATAATATTTGGACACTTTAGCTTAGGCATGTGATGCTATTCATGTATGTTTTATTTCATAGATATGATGACATGATGTAATTTTGACTATGTTATATGATGATATTTATTCATATATAGGATCATGGATATGTGATGGATGATTTGATTATGGATATTGATGATGTGTGTGATGTAATGATATATGATGATGTTTTGAATTATTGTAATGTTTATGGTAAATATAATGATGACATGGTTTATGATGCTTTTTTCATAGATATGACGTTTTTGATAGATAAGATGATATTATAGAGAAATAGATGATGTGTGATGTGATTTATGATGTTTTGATCATAGATAAATATATGATGTGGTTTATGGATATAGTTTATAATGTTATGTTCATCATTGATGTTTGTTGTTGATGATCATGGAGATGTGATATGATTATGATTGATGTTGTGGAGATGAAAATACATAAATAAAGTTTAGATAACAAGCTAAATCTAGGAAAAATACATGAAAATCATGAGACGTATGTCTATATGAACCAATAATGAAAGATAATAAAAGAAACATGATCCCCTTTTTATTAGTAAGGACCTAATGAACCCAAAGTTAGATTGGATTAAGGAAACTAATCATTTTGAATGCTTTCCATTAGCATTCTTAGGTTTATAAATAGGTGTCTCAATCACAATCATGTCATTTAAGCTCAAAATCCCTGGAAGATAAGTAATAGGTGAAAAGTAAATGGGTGGATAGGTAAGGTAACCTTATGTGGGTTAATTTTCCCCTTATTTAAGTGACCTTAGAAACATACAAGATAAGTCCATGTCTTAATGCTAGGTGTAGATTGATCGATGTGAGAAGTCTACTAATGCTAGATATGAAATCCAATTACAAATTTCTTAGGATAGCTAATTTTGATATAAGGTCCTTTGTTTATTGCTTTTGTTTTTGATATTTTATGAAGCTAATAAATGTGGGAAGATTCAAATGATTGATTTTGACCCATTTGTCTTATCCATCCTTCAAGGTAGTGGTCTATGTCTAGTTTTGTATGTTTGGTAGTTATCCTTTAAGGGAATAGTCTATATTTAAAGAAATTTAGAAGATCTTGGGTATCCTTTAAGGGATCAGTCTATAATGCTATAAATATGTGACCCAAATGATACTTTTTTGGATTGTAAGGTTTTTAGACATGGATAAGTCTAATTAGGCTTAGAGGGTTACCTTTATCAGGACAAGACTTTTAGCACATGAAGGTTAGTGATAGGTGAAATGAAGGGTTTGAAAGACAAAGAATAATGGGAATCCATCTTGTTAGATATGAAAATTATCCATGATAACCATGATACTAGTAGAGATGTGGTACCCACATTTAGGATTAGGTTATAACTATGATGGTTAATCACATGGTTCTATGTTGTAACTAGTTGTCCTCAAAGGGAGAAGGACAGGAAGATGAAGGTAAAAATATTGTAAATCAAGGGATGAGATTAAGTTAGATAGTAAGGTGGGATTGATCCCTCTTTAACAAAAAAAGTATGTAGATACGAAGCATTGAGAGGATCAGGTTCTGGTTCACCTTCAAGAGAGGACAAATGATAAGCTCTTAATATATAATTATAGGTGATGATGTAGGTTCTAAGCTAGTTGAAATAAAATTTACCTCTTTTTCTTTTCTCTATGTTGGTTTTCCTTAAGGCCAAGGTCTCTAACATTGAATTTCCATTCAATTAGATGTTTATTGTAAGCACGCTTGATTTATTCTTGGTAAACATGAAGATGGTTAAGTTGTATAAAGTGATGCTCATCAAGTAGATCAAGTCACACTAGATGTTCTTAATGATAATCACTCTCAGAAATGATCTCTTATAAAGATATGAAAAGAAAAAGAATCTAGACTTTGAGAGGTAAAACTTTCTATGACCTGAAGACTAGAGAAAAAGGGGTAGTACCTGTAGAGTTTAAAATTCTTGTTCAATAGGCCCATAAAGTAAAAGGGATATACAAGGGACAATTTTTAACTAAAGAATTGATTACTTTGGTTAAATTTTTTTAAAAATATTCCACCTATCCATTTTATTGGGGATGGTAATGTGATGAAAAGCTTAACTTAATGCCAAATGTGTCACAAAGACCTTGGAATTTATTTTTCTTAAAGGATTTACCATTATCGATGATGATCTTATGGGGAACACCAAAATTATAGATGATGTGATCATTGATGAAATTGAAAATTTTCTTGGCTTTGGTTGAGATGAGTGGAATGGCTTCCACCCACTTGGTGAAATAGTCAGTGGTGGTAATGATGGATTGATAATGTTGTGATGAACGAGGATGGATTTCCATAATAAGTTCTAGGCACCATTGTGTGAATAGACAAAAGTGTTTGGATACTTGGAGGTCATGGGTAGGTACATGGTACAAATTAGTGTGTTTTTGACATTTGACTCTTTTTTTTAATAATCATAAAAATCTTGGTTAAGGGTGGTCCAATAGTATCCAAGTCAAAAGATGTGTTTAGTGATGGCTAAACCACTAAAATTTCCCCCATATATTATGTCATGTGTTTCCTTGATGGCATGGGAGGTTTCATGACTATGAAGGGAATGGAGAAGGATGCTATTAAAGACACATTTTTAAAGGATTACGCCTAGTATGGTATAATGAGATGTATTATTATTAAAGGATCTTTAGGCATTCCTAGATAGGTTGGAAAGATTGATATCGAAGTTAAGGTAATTAAAAGTTTATTTATACCATATGTTTCATGGAGATACTTCCACATTAATAATTGTAGGAAGGTTGGGATGGATATAATATGTGGTAATAAAATTGTGAATGGTAAAAAAGAGTTTAGAGTTAGAAGGTTGGGATGGGATTTGTGAAGCAAGGGAAGCCATTATATCCATGCACTTTTTAGTAGATCATGGAACATAATAGATATGGTAATGATTGAATGATGATAAGAGTACATCTATAATTTGTTTATACTTTATTAAGATATCATTATTACATTGGTAAGATCCATTGACCTAGTTAACCATAATTTTTGAATCACTAAAGACATTGATTGTCTTGATTTTTAAGGCTAGAGTGGCCTAGAAACCTATTACTATGATTTCATACTCAGCCACATTATTAGTGTACTCAAATTCAAGATTAAAGGAAAGGGGAAGAGGTTCATGATCGAGGGGAAAGAGAATATCTATAACACCCCCACCATGTTGGAATTTGGATCCATCAAAGAACTTTTTCATTTGGTAGGTGGGGTCCTTTTGAGAAAGGGTCATGATGGACTCATTTAGAAATGTAAGAGGAAGAGGTTAGTTATCTAGTAGAAGAGATTTCTAAAATTGATCAACAATCACTTACCCTTTAATTAAATTTTACTAAAGGAACTCAAGATTAAACTTAGCTAAAAGCATGATCCACTTATCCATACATTAGTTTTGGTTCGATTTAGATTGCATGTACTTGAGTGGGTTAGTGTTATTGATGATGTAGGCTTTGTGATTAAGAAGGTAGTGGTGATGTTTGGAAGCCACGAAGATGAGGGCAAGGTAAAGGTTCATAGGATGGGTGTATCAAGTCTCGTACTCTATAAGTGTTTAACTTATGTAGTAGATGATTTTATCTTTATTATATTCATCATGGTGAGCAAGCATTTCCCTTAGGGAATGGTCAGTGGTGGATATATAAAGGTAAAAGGGTTGGTATTATTTATGAGGAGTTAAAATAGGTTAAAAAAAGAAGGTATTTTTTGAGTGAATCAAAGGCTTTTTGGTATCCATTATTCCACTTAAAGGAGGTTTCTTTCTTAAAGAGATGGTGAAGAGGTTGACATCTATCCATTAATTGAGAGATGAACCAATAAATTGATTAGATATTCCCCTAAAATATGTGGAGTTACTTAAGGTGGGTTTGAGGTGGCATGCCCAAAATTGATCTAATTTTATCAAGGTCTACCTTGATTCCTCAAAGGGAGATAGTGAAGCCAAGAAGCTTTCTTGAAAGGACCCCAAAAATACATTTTATGGGGTTGAGGTGGACATGGAAATGGACAAGGTATTGAAGGATGATTTGAGTACGTCTAGATGATCCTTGTGATATTTAGATTTTCCAAGGAGATCATCCACATAGTCTTATATGATTTTTTGAAAGAGGTCATGGAGGATGTAGGTCATGTCACATTGGTAGGTTATACCAACATTATTTAAACAAAAGGGAAATTATTTGCAATATAAATTTCCCCATGGGGTGATGAAAGAGGTTTTATGTTGATCTTTTGGAGCAATCAAGATATGGTTATATATTAAGAAACTATCCATGAGTGATAACATCTCATGGCTAGCTATAAGATCAACATGTTAGTCAATTATAGGCAAAGAAAACTCATCCTTTGGGTAGGTGAGGTTGAGGTCGTGAAGTTTTCTATAAAGGCAAAGTCCCCCTATGGGTTTGGTAATGGGAATAATGTTAGAAACCCATTAAGGATAATCAATGGGTTAGATAAAGTCAATAGATAAGAGGAATTAAATATCATCTTTGACTATAAAGGAGATGTGAGGGTGCATCCTATGAAGCTTTTGGTGAATATGCTAAGCATCAGGATGAGTTATAATGTTATGGAGAGAAATGGAAGGGTCAATCTTGGGCATATCTTAATAGAACCAAGCAAATGTTATGCTATGGTCATGATGGAAGGGTAATCTTGTTTTTCTATGGGGTTCAAGGATAGTTATATCTTAATGATATAGTGGTTATGCTAAATACCTAAGTTGACATCAATGGTAGATTCATTCAACATGGTTTGGTTCTCAAGAGGAAGATATTTATGGATATAAGATTCCCCCACATTGAGGTAGGTGAGAATAGAATCATCATCCTAGTGTTGGATGGTTTTGATGGTAGGAAAATCATTTTATACCATTTTAAGATGGATGAGAGGAAGGTTTCTAGTTCAACCATCCTTTTGATAGGTCAGGGGGGCCAAACTAATGGTATTTATCAAAAAAATAAGTTATATGGGATGATAGTAAAGTCCTCAAACTTTGAAGTAGATGGGGCTGGTGAGGATGGGACATCCTCATTGATGGTGGTGATGGCTTTAGGTGAGGTGGGTTTTTCTAATGGTATGAAACCAAGGCCAAATAACTCATGAGGTTTTTGAGTTTTGATTATGGGTATTTCATGAGGTCTTTATTCATAAAGTCTAAGGCCAAACCCCTTATATACACACCTATAAAGGTAAGCTTTAGCAAATGTGGGTTTTTTGAGATATGAAAAGTCAGAGGTGAATGGTCAAATATGAGGGGTGGTGGTAGAAGCAAGAAGTGGATGATCAAGTCCCCCATAGATGAAAATGGTTTTATGATTAGGTGGATCAAAATGAATGATGTCTCTGATGTTGGGGTTATAACTAGGATCATGGGTGAGGTTCCCATATTATTGATGAGTAGGGAAAGTATCTAAGGCTAAAATATGATATTATCCCAACAAGAGATGTTGTAATGTTGGTTCAAAGGGGTCCTCTATGAGGATTTATGAAGAAGGGATGGTTGATCTTGTTGAAGCTTCATCAACTTTAAGCATGGAGTTGGTACTTTGTGATGAGGTGGATGTTCAAGGAAGAAGAACATCATTAGGTCTATACATCATATTTCAATATGCAAAGGTATTAGGGTCAGTAAGTATGGTGATGACATGACCTTTGTGTTCAAATTTGACATAATAATGCAAAGTGGAAGGGACATAACTCACAGCATGGATCCAAGGGCACCAAGTAAAATAGTTTATTATAACTCACCATCTACAACATAAAATATTTATATAATGGTTTAAGGTCCCAAGTGAATAGGGAAAACAACCATTCCCAAGGCGGTGGCCATGGTGTTATTGAAACAATGAAGAACCACTATAGTTTTAGACATGATATTCTTGGGTAAGTCAATTTGGTCATAGGCATAGGAGTAGATAATTTTGATGATATCCCCTCCATCAATCATCACCCTCTTGATGCAGGTCTAATTGATGTATATTGTAATGAAGAGGGGATGATCAGTATCCTTAGGATGTATAGAAGTTATTTATGAATCCTTAAAGGTGATTAGGGTGGAAAATTTAAGCGCTCTAACAAAGGATGCAAGGGGTTAAGGATCTTTAATTTGAACCTCTATAGATTGAAGTATCTATATGAATGTTTGAGAGTGAGGTAGTGAGGTGTTGATTAATTGATATAATCTCATCTTCATCAGAGTTTGGTGAAGTTTTTTTAATAGTACACAATGAATGGATTTAGTAGGGTTAGAAGGGGATGCACCCAAGATGGATATTTTGGGTTTTGGTAATGGTGAGGGTGTTTGAGTTCTGGTGGACAGTTGAGGCCTTGAAGGGTAAGTCCTTAGAATGGACACTTTTACTTTTCCCTTATCTTTCTATTAGACCCAAGATTAGGTAACAATATGAATGGTGTGGATAAGAGGAAGTGTTGGTTTGGATTGATACTTTAATTACTCCTTAGTCTTATGTGAGAGTGGGGGATTAGATAAGCACTGGGTAACATGGATTGGTGGTTGGATTGGTAAGGTGATCAAGGGATGTTCATCTGATAACAAATCATCCTCATCCCATAGGTTATGGACAAGTGTTCAAAGAGGTTTATAGTTCTTTGTATCATGTCCTTGTCTCTTATAGCATAGGAAAATCAGATTTTCATTGAACCATGCTAGTTTAAGACATGAATGGTTGAAAGGTTTAATGAGCGATAAGGTTATAGAAGAGGTTTGTAATAACCTTTATAGAATGGTTGAATATGATTCAATCATAGGTGTTTAAGGGAGTTGGGTTTTTGGTTTTAAGAGTGGGAGTATTCTTGGGAGTAGGCTTTACCATGGAATTTTTAAGTAGTGGATTCATTTTGTAAATTGGTTTCATTTGGGATTGTTTGGTTAAAGTTGTTTTATAGGTGGAATATTTAGAGGTGGGGGTAAAGGTTTTGTGATAAATGGGAAGGTAGAGGTAGATAGATTAGTTAAAAATGGTAGGTGTAGGTAGAGTGAAAGGAGAAGGTCTACTAGAGGAGGAATGTGTAATGGGGATTTTAGATGGATGGGGTTCTAAAATTAAAGGTAAAAGAGAAGGGGGTGGTATGGGTCTAGTTTTAGATGGTTTGGGTGGTTTCACTTTTTTGATAGGCTTAGTCAAAGGTTTATTTGGTGGACTTGATGGGGTTATGTCCAACATCAAATATGGATGAATAAATCTATGGGTAGGAAGTATTCATAGATTATTGATGGGTTTGGTCAAAGAGGTGTAATGATATTTAGAAATTTTAGATTGAGGTGGGTTATAATATTCCCCAATGGTTTTAGTGAAATAAATGTCTAAAGATGGGGTTTAGGTAATGATGTTTTTTAGCGTAGATGTAAGTGAGGTTAAAGTTTTTTTTTTTTTTTTGGTAAGGTAGCCCAAGATGATGCCAAAACATGGCCCTATCTAGATTGGTTTGAGAAGTAAACTCTAGATTTTTGACCAATCTACAAAAAGGTTTATAGATGGGTTTGATTCCTTAGTCAGTGGTTTCAAATATCAAACCCATAGTTTGAGGTGAGGGAATAGTTTATTCACCTTTGTCTTGTATGTAAGGTTTGATGGTTTAGGAAGATGTTATCTCTATAAAAATAATAGAGGAGATGATTTATTCATTTGGAGTGGTTTCCAAAAAAGGAGTGGTTGGTTTTATGGTAGGTAAGGATGGTGTGGTTTGTTTAGATAGGGAAAGGGAGGTTGATTACTTTGTTTGTATTTATAAAGGAAAGAGTATTTATTCCATTAGATTGGAGGAATAAGTGGTTGATGTAATGGTTGCCTCATTTGATACTTATATCAAAGGAGAGGTGGTTTGGTCAATGGTTTATTCAATTTAAAGAGATGAGGTTTCTTCATTTATTTGGTTGTCCAAAGGAATAGAAGAAGATTACACCACTTCAATAAATTGGGAAGAATAAGAGGTAGTTGAGGTAATGGTTTCCTCAACAACAAGTTTAATAATAACAACATTAATCATATGTACCTCATTAGTGTGAGATGATTTTGGTTAGTTTTTGTCATGGTTAGTGGAAGGTGCATGGTTAGGAAATGGTTTTTGGAAGATGTTTAATGATTGGTTTAGAGTTACATTAGGATTTTATAATGCAATTTTACTTTTGTCAACCATGTTCTAGACAATATATTTAAAGCTATTACACCTACTCACATTATGTCCAATAATGTGATGGAAGACACATAGATCATTTTTAGTGTACCATCTAGGTGTAGGGTGAGAAACATCAAATTATTAGGGTGGTTTGATAGGAGGAAGTTGGATGAGGTTAAATTTAAATAATTTATCCAAAATTGAAGAATATGATTCCATTATAAGATTATATTGCCTTGGAGTGGTTTTATTTTGGTTATGAGTTTATTGGTTTGATGGGTTGGAAGAATTAGTTTAATTTGGTTGGTTGATGGTTGAAGGTGGAGCAAATTTTAAGACAACCATGTTTGTAGTTACCTTTGTCTTGGCTTTGAGATGGTTGGATGGGTTGGTAATTTTTTTTTGAAGAAGGGTCATTAGATTTAAAACTAGAGTTCTTATTTATTAGTTTCAATTTACCTTCATCGATGGCTCTAATTTCAATTTTGCATGCCATGGTAAATGCCTCATCAAAGGTTCTAAAAGTTTGAACTTAAAGAGTTGGAATAATATGTTTGGCACAACCTTGAGAAAAGAGTTTAATTAATTTAGGTTGGGGTAATGAGAAATAAATTTGGTTAATGAGACCTCTCCATCTAGCTATGAAATCATCAATCAATTTGTCATCAAACTGCCTAATGGAGTAAAGGTTGGTAATGGAAAACTTTTTAGATATATTAACTAAAAGTTATCTAAAAATATTTGGGCTACTTGAAAAAAGGAGAAGATAGAGTTCTTGGTAAGATTGCTATACCAATCCAAGTGTTGGTATAGATAGGGACATAGGGAAGTACAAAGAAGAGTGTCAAAATGATCTTAAATGTTGTTTGCCCTCCTTGCCTTGGAACTTGGAAAAATTAGATATTTCCAACTGAGGAGGATGAGGTTGGATTGGAATGGATGGATAAATGGGTTAATTATAGATTTTATCATAAAATAGATGGTTATGAGCTCTAGAGATAGATGATTTAAGATTGGACATTTTATCCATCAACATCTTAGCTAAATTTGTTTGAGGTTGGGGAGATCCATAGTTGGGTAGTAGTTTTAATTGAGATTGGGTAGATTCAATGTATGGAGAAGAGGTGGGAGGTTGAGAAGGTTCCACATATTGGTATGTGGTCATGGAAGGTTGGGATAATGCCACATATTAGTATGTGGGCACAAAAGGTTGGGTAGAAGGTGGTATGTATCCTTGTGGATTACGAATATATTGGTAAGATGTCATCGGTATTAGTTGAGGTATTGAAAAAGGTTGGTTTGGAAGTATGGCTAAAGTGGTAGGTTGATATTATGTGGTGACTCTAGTGCTAATTGGTGGAAGTGTAGGAGGTTTGGAAAGTACGAAATTTTTGATTGGGATAGAAATTGGTGGATTGGTAGTGGTAAGGGTAATGGTGGAAATAGGGGAGAAGATATCACCATAGTAGGTGGGGTATAGGTAATAAGAGGTAAGGTTTCCCTTATATTGGAAGTCTTAGTTAGTGTATTTGGGGTTTGGCTATAGGTTGGAATGTTGGATTGGGTTTTGATGGTGGTAGTAGATGGGATATTGGTATAAGAAGAGGCTTGGGTGATCAAAAGTTGGCTAGAGATAACACCAATCATAAGAGGAGAAGGCATACTAAATGGTGGATCTATGGGTGGAACCAAATAAGTAGGGGTGTGGAGAGATAAGGTATTAAGGGAATGTTGGAGGGCTACAAGGTTGTTATCAGGGAATGTGGAAAAATATGCATCAGCCTCAACAACTATCCATGGCATGGTAGGAGGTGGAAAATGAGGAGGAGAAACCTAAGCATCTGAAGTATACTCCAAGGAGGAGGAAGAGGATGAACAAGGTGGTCCTTGGTTGGTTTTATTTATAAAATGCTATATAGTAAATACCATGTGATAAAAATAAGAAATCAATGATGAAAACTCACACCTCAAACAAAAATCAAGAAAAAGAAAAGAATTCAAGGCGATCCAAACATACACTAATAGTGTGTTTAAACCTAGGATTCTTTTTAGATTGATTTTGTCTTGTACATTATAAAGTGTGAAGAATAAATTCGGCTTGTAGATTAGGTACTAAAGAGGAAACATATGGTTGGTTTTGGTTTTTATTTAGGTGCTCAAGAGAGAAATTTTTATTGATCTTTAGTACATGGCTTAGTATTATGGCCTACCTCCTAACTTCATACACCACAGTGATAAGGGTGTTGGGTGCTTATCCAAGATATACTAAATTTTAGTGTTTATACTCAATCAAAGAGATGAATTGGTTCTCCCCTTGGTAATGTCCTCCAAGTGGGATTTCTAGGAAAGGGTAAGGTTGACCACTAGGTGATGAAATCCTAGTCGGACCTTGTATCATGTTTATTTTGATGCATTGATTTATTATGTGGTTTGGATAAGTGTGTGATAATAAGAGTGAAAAATATGATTAATTACTTTGATTTTAAGTTACTAAATAAACTAAATCAAGTAAGTAATCAATGTAATGCAATGTTTATTTTAAGTGCAAAAGAAATTTTAGATTTCATTCGATGAGCATAGAATAAATGAAGAAATAAAGGGGCACCTAGATGATGCTAGGGTCCCATCAAGCATGCCAAAATATTTATCTTAATTTTTACTCTTTTTTTACTTTTGGAATAAGATAAGAAACTAGTAATAAGGGTGTGGTACAAATACCTAGTTGGTGATGCACGTGTAATCTAGAAAAAGATGGAGAACTCCTCTTTGGCTAGGAAGGAATAATATACAATTAAGAACACACTAAGAAAAGAAGATCATTATCAATATATTTAAGTTCATTACCTAGTGTGAGCTAGATCCAAGAAGCATACACTTGCTAAGAGGTTGTCAATCCACTATTGATAATAATCAAGTTGGGAAATGATAAATTAAGGTACTTTCATAAGATAAATGAAATGAAATACAAGAAGAAAGTAGAATGCTTGTTAAATAAAATGACTAAATCTAAAAAAATTGGTCAACACTCATGCTAAAGTAGAAGGGGTCTAGTACAAAAAATCATAAAGGGGACTATGAACAGGTAGGAACATAAAAGTTAGGTTTGGTTTTGGGTAAAGGGTAAAAAATAACTTGTTGTTATTCTCTACCATAGTGACCATCGGCAGTTAGGTGAACCATCGGTTGTTAAGCTGACTGTTAGTGGTTAGGTAACCATCAACAGTTGAGGGTGAGGATCAGTAATTGTGCTAACCATCATTGGTTTCCTATTGGTTTTTGAAGGTGAATAAAAAAGAGTTCTAAAATAGGTAAATGGGAAAATAGGGGTTATATTAAGGATTTGGTGGAGAGGAAATAAGGTGAAAATAGGTCTGATTACGTCAGGGAGGTCAAAATCCAAAATAACAATGCTAAAGTTTGATATATTTAGAGCTTGCTAGTTGGTTGATGGTTAAAGGTTAAAGCAATTTTACTAGAGTAACAGTACTTTGTCTTCAAAAATAGATTAAATAAAGATTTAGGTCTCTTTTTATAATGCTAAGTTAATAGAATAAGACAAGATTTTTAAGTGATTAAATACCTATTATCTTGATGACTCCTGAGATTGATCTTTTTTCACCTCCCACTCCCCTCCTTTTATAGGCAAAGAGAGATGGAGGATGGAAGGTTCCCTAGAGGGTGAGGTTGTTGATCAAGATGTTTGGAAGTTCATTAGCACTACATAAAGTGAATATATTAAATGGTGCCTCATTATCTCATACATAGCTAGTAACATGTTAAGAAGGTGAAGAGGTGAGGACCTGACTATCGACGGTCAGGGTAACCATCAACTATTAGACTGGTCATCGGTAGTTGAGTGTCAAAGGTAAATTGTTCAAGGTTTGGGTTAAAAGGTTTTATTAAATTTTAAGTTTTTAAAATGATGAGTTATCTAACTAAATGGTCAACTAAACTCAGGGTCTGATAGGTGTCCTAAGGTTTTTCAACAACTAGAACTATCGTGTGTAGTTTTCTAGTGTGTATAGAAGCATTGGGTTTAGAGGTTATACAAGTAGGTACACATAAGGAAATAACTAAAAAGGTTAATATATGTGAAGGATATAAAATTATAGGTGTGATTGAGTTGAATATTTCTTTGGAGGTGGATAATATGTATCTTTTGAGATCCTATGGTGAGAGTGAAAGATATGAGAAGAGTTATAGCATTGGAGAAGGTTTGGACAACATGCCTGTGGAGCATGATGAAGTGGTTGTTGAGGTGAATGAAATAACTCTTGTTTTACTAATATATTTGTTCATTGTGTAGATATTTCCATGTATAGGATACTAAAGATAAATACTAAGTGTGGTTCATTTCAACATGCTCATATATATGGAATGCAAAGTGAAGAGATAAAATAAGAAGATACTATTACTAACTAACAACAATAGAAGAGTGTCTTCAATAATTGTAAATCTAGTTTTTATGGGAATCAAAGTAATAGATGAGTGTATTCTAATTAACATGGAGACAAAAAGAGTGATGAAATTGTGGTGCAAAAATGATCTCAAAATTACATACAAGAGGGAGTTCATTTGTAGTAGCTAGAGGTGGGAGAAAAGACTCATAAAAGGACAAGTCAAAGAGATTGGCAAGATGATGAATTAAAAATTCTTAATGTGATAGACATCTATATTTATAGAGGATAAAAAGGCACAACAAAATCATATGAGAATTTTGATGAATAGGTCATTGATTGGGACTAAATATTTCATGTAAATTTTCACTCTAAGTTCTAAGAAAGAGAGAAAACAAACTCGATATAGGTGTGGTAGAGAAACCTATTTTTTTATACATGAGTTGAATCAGAAGATTGTGAATAGATCCTCTTTGGCTTAGGAGGAACACCTATAGATAAGAAAGCACTAAAGATTTTTTTTTAGATAGATAGTTGAGTGGATTGCCCAGATATAGCTAGATCCTTTAAGTGAGATCTTATTTGGGGGCTATCAATAGACACATTTTAAACAATTAAGTTCATAGAACTAGAAAGAAAGTACTTTCATCAATACTCAAAAGGTACTAAAATTCAACACAAGAATGCTTACCTATGAAAATAGATTATACATGATTAAATTATTGATATACTAATTAATACTAGTGCTAAGGGGTTGGGATATGTTTTAACAAATTTGAAAGGGGTCTGTGGACAAATAGGAACATAGAAAACTAGGTTTGGTTGAGGGTAGATGGTTGAAAATAGCTTGCTAGTTTTCATTGCCATAATGACCATCAGTGTTTAGGTTGACCATTAGAAATTAAGGTGACATTCAATGGTCAATCTAATCATCGACAATTGGGCAGACCATTGATGGTTTAGTAAACCATTGATGGTTACTATGTGAAGATCTAGGGTGTTAATTACTGAATAATAGGATCAAAAGATGGATTCTAGGAAATGGGCAAGGGTTGGGCTGATTGTAAAATGGAAATGAAGTAAATTAATATTAAAAAATAAGTACTTATCTTACTAGAAGTTAATTGGGTTAGTAGTTGAAGTATTTAACCTATTGGTGAAATATGGCTTGATTTTGATAGAATAATGATACTTGAGAACTTGATTGAGAGATAGCAGTGAGTCATCTCTCATTAAGATTGTTGATGATGATTGATAATGATAATATCACTAATTTACCTATAAAAGAAAACTCTTGAATCCATGAGCTCCTGATAATTATTATAAATGGATTTCTCTTCTAGGCTCCTCTTTTCTTATAGTCATAAGCAAGAGGTAGAAGTCAAGGTACAAGTAGGCCATCTAAATATAATTCATCCATGTAAATGATTATAAAAAGACTTAGATGAACTATACTAAGGAAATCTTGGTGGATGGTTGCATGCTCTTTGTAAGGAGGTGCATCCTGACTATTGATGGTTAGGGTTTCCCAAGGGTAATTGTCAATGATTACCTTGATCATTGATGGTCAGTTCCCAAAAGAAAAAAATCCTGAAGGATAGATTGAGCTAGTTTTTGAAACTAACTATGAATGAGCTTGGTTAGGCTATATTAGTGTAGATTGGCCCTAAAAGGGTCCTAATTAGTCTCAAGATTTTGTCAACATTTTAAATCCTAGTGTGTAGATTTTTGGTGTCTACATTTTTCCCCTTTTTGTTGTGTAGCTTGTGAGAATGAGTTGTAAAAAAAAAATAGAGTATGGGTCAAAGGTATAGTTGCCTTGAGATTAGGAGGATGTGTTTCCCCTCAAAATAAAATTTGATAATGATAAACTAAAATTAGGTCAGGGTTTGATTAAAGGTTTATGGTGAGTCATGAGGTGGTGATGTTAGGTTGGGTATTTGAGACACAAACTTGTGCACAAAATGTATTTATGTATGATTGGTCAAGATCATATAAAGACTAAAGGTGGAAATGTTGGTAAAAATAATGTTTGGTTCTAAAATTACAATTGATAGAGTAACTAATTCATAGTACTATGCATGGTTGATTAGGTTAATCTATAAGTCATCTAGATAGGGTTAGTGTTGTGTACAAGTATTCAAGGTAGGAAGTGCTCCTATAAAAAAATAACATGATTAGTTGAGTCATATACTAGGTGGTGAAAATTAGAATGATCAACATGGAGAAAATGGTCAAAGTGGTCAAATGGACCATGTAAAGTCATCATAAAAAAAGTGAGTGATTTAGGTCAAAAATAACCAGCATCAAGGTGGACATTGTCAAAAGGTGGGTTAAAGAAGGGTAATCTCAATAGTCTAGGTTGTGGTTTAAATAATTTGAGGTGATCTCTAAGGTTAGACACCTAGGTGTGGTGGTTTTAAAATTTTAAAAGGTTAAATACCAACAATGGTGGTAAGAGGACAACCAAACATAGGTTTGAGGCTCTAATACTTAGCCACCATTGAGGAGCCCATGTATTATAAGACAATGGTGCTAGATCAGGTACCACATGTAATGGGATACAAGGAGTATATAGATACCGTAGAATAGTGGGCATCCATAGTGGACCAGGTAGGGATATCAAGGGGGCCACAACCAAATGGGAGTGTAGGGATAGGTGGAAGTGGTGCAAATGTTCCAGGTGCATGATTTACATATGTTATGATATGTTGGTATAGATAGGTGTACCTTATTTTGATATCAGCCTGTGTGTTGATGTAATTAGATGTACATATTTTAATAGAGAGTTTACATGTTGTTACATGTATTGGTGTTGACATGATGTATATGATGATGTATGGTTTATGATGTTATATATGATGTATGTTTATGGTTCATGGTTTATATGCTAATCTAGTTATTCATGTTTATGCTTATGGTTGATGGTCTAGGGTTTGTTGCTTATGTTTTATGAGGTGTTGAATCAGTAGCTTAGACATGTGATGTTTTGAAAGATGGTTATGATGCTCTAATTATATTCATGGATGTGATAGGATGTGTTATTGATGGATATATGTCATATCATGATGTAATCATAATGGATTTATTTATGGTTATGTTTGATGTGGTTTTATAATATGTATTGTGGTAATGTTATGATAAATAGATATATTTGTAGACAATAGATGATATGGTTCATGATGTTTCAATCATCAATTTTGTTTATGCACATGATAATGAATGGTGTAATTAGGATATGATACATGTCCACATGATGTTTTGATGGTTGATGGATAGGATGGTGTTTATGGCATGATGTGATATGATGTGCTCTCATGGTTTTTTGATCATGAACATGTATGTGATATGGTTCATGGATATAGGTCTCAATGTTACATTTTTTTATTTGATTTTTATTTTTTATGATCATGGAGATAAAATTTGAATATGGTTGAGGATACAATGAGAATACATAAAGTAAGTAGATAACAAACTAAATGTTTAGGAAGTGATAAGAATCATGAGAGGAACATCTACATGAATCAATAAAAGATAAGACAATAAACATGAAGCATTTTCATTGGTGAGGACAAAAATTAAACATAAATTTGGATTGGCTTAGTGAAAATAAGCCTTTAAAAAACTTCTCATTAGTGTGCTTTGGTTGATAAAAGGGTATCTTGGTCACATTATGTCAAGTAAGATCATAATCCCGTGCATATGATATATAGAGGGAGCGTGGCTGAAATTGGAACCTTTTTGTGAGACTAGCATGATTCCTCTATAAGCTTTTAAAAGGATAGTATAAGCAAGTCTATGCTCATATATAGAGTTTAAACCGATCGATGTAGGAAGTATACTAAGGAGAGCTGATTGTGACCTTCAAATAATATTGATTTTATGAGATCTAATTATGGATTTCAAATTTCTTTTATTTTTCTTGTGGTTATTTTGCTTATTTTGATTTTGCTTGAAGGGTTGGGGAAGCTGATCGATGTAGGAAGCTTCCAAGAAATTACTAGATTTGAAAAATACTTTACTCAACCATCCTTCAAGTGAGTGTTCTAAGTTTATATGCTTAGTTTAAATGCTTTTGATAGTTATCCTTCAAGGGAGAAGTTCACCTTATGTTTTTCAACTTTTAATAGGTTTTCAATAGCCATCCATTAAGGGAACAATTTGTTAATGCTAAGAATGACCTATGATTCATTTTTTTAATTTGATATTGATATTGATTTTGTTTGATTTTGCTTAACATAGGCTTGCTTATACATGCTCGAGGGTTTACCCTTATGAAGGAAAGACTAAGATCACAACAAGGTTGCATAGGTGAAAACAAGATTAGGTGACAATGACCATGGGAAGTGATCTCAAAAAGAGATGGGAAGTACCATGAGAATCATGTCATGGGTAGATCCATGGTAACCATATTTCAAGATTAGTCTATGATTTTTATGGATGATCACATGATTTAGCTATAGTTAATTGCCTCTAAAAATAGCAAAAGGAATGTGATTATAGGGGATGAGCTTAAGTTAGACAAATGGTAATTTCAACCCTTATTTAACAATAGAATGGACACATATATGAAGCATTAAGAGGCCCATGTTTTGTTTTTCCTTAGAGAGAGATCAAATGATAAGCTATTAATCCATACGTATGGGTTATGATGTAGCATCCAAGCTAATTGAAATAAAATTTTCCCCTTTTTCTTTTCTCCTTATTAGTTACATTTTGATTTTGTTTGAGAATGAGATATCCAATAATAAATTTTCACAATTTTAGGTGTTTATTATAAGCATGATTGATTTGTTCTTGATAGACATGGAGATGGGAAAGGGTGGCCAAATGACACTCATCAAGTAGCTCAAGTTGAGCTAAACATTCTTGATGATAATCATCTTCTAAAATAAGGTAATTTAAAGAGATGTGAAGAGAAGGTATTTGGACTTCAAGAGGAAATATAACCTCAACTCCAAACATGACATAAAAAGGTGTAGCACTTGTAGAGGTTAGAATGATAGTGATTTATTCCCATATGTTGAAATGGATATGCAAGTGACAATCATGACCTAAGGTACTGACTATTTTGGTAAGCATGTTATTAAGGATTTTATTAGAGTCTTATGCTTCTCTATTTTATTATGGGTGATGAAGTGATGAAACGATTAGTTTAATTCAAAATACTTCACAAAGACCTTGAACTTGTTTATTTTTTAAAGATTTAGCATTATCGATGATGATCTTTTAGGGGACACTAAAGTGGTAGATGATGTGATGGGTGATAAATTCAATAATGTTTTTTAATTTTTTATCGATATAAGAGGAATAGCCTCCACCCATTTGTTGAAA
The DNA here is from genome assembly GCA_037957365.1 of Torreya grandis. Taxonomy (NCBI): domain Eukaryota; kingdom Viridiplantae; phylum Streptophyta; class Pinopsida; order Cupressales; family Taxaceae; genus Torreya; species Torreya grandis. The sequence continues at coordinate 136,026 of JARHVA010007302.1, read as the reverse complement.
TATATAGTCATAATGATGATAGATTGATGTCATTGTGAAGAGTGGGGGTTAATTTCACCAATAAGGTCTAGACCCCATTGTGAAAAAGGCTAGAAGTTAGTGGAAACTTAAAGGCTATATCTAGGTGCATGGTGTAGATTAGCATGTTATTGACACTTAACACACCTTTTCACATAATCACAATAGTTAGGGTAGGCTAGTAATAGCCTCAGTGGAAGATTCAATTAGATACATTAAGTCCAGTAAAGTGGCCTCCATAAATACCATCATACATCTCCTTGATGGAATTAGAGGCTTCTAGACCATGGAGGTAATACAAAATGAGACCATCAAAGCCATGTTTATACAGGATTCCTCTCATAATGGTATAATGGGAGTGCTATAGAGAAATTATCGATGGGCATTCCTAGATAGTCCATAAGGAACTATGTTAAGGTTAAGGTAGTCAAAGGTTTGTTCATACTAAAGGCTAGGTTAGATCTCCTCCACACAAAAAATCTTTAAAGCATCTAGTTTGATGTAGGAGGGTTTAGCGAGGTGATGGACAATGACTGATAGCTTAGATTTTAGGGGTGTTGATGGGATCTGGGAGGTAAGATAAGCCATGGTGTTGGCAAACCTGTTGCTAGATCATGGGGTGGTTTTAATATGGTAGTGTTCAAATTATGTCAAGAGTTCCATTACTAATAGTCTGTATAGTTGTAAAATCTCAATATTATACTATTAGATAGATGTCTTTGACTTGATTAACCATAATTTAGGAGTCACCAAAAATATTGATTGTTCTACATCCCAAGGCTAACATAGTTTAGAGACCTATTACTAGGGATTCATATTCAACCACATTATTTGTACATTCAAAGTCTAGATTAAAAATAAGGGAAGTGGGTCACCAACAAGGGGGATAAGGATGATACCAAATCCCCTACCATGTTGACACTTGGAACCATAAAATAATATGGTTATATGATTGGTGAAAACTGTTTGGGATAGGCTTGTGATGGATTCATATAGAAATTTAAGATGAGGAGGTTGGTTATCTTTTAGGGTGTGTCCACCAATTGGTCAAAAATAAATTGAACCTCAATTTACTTTTAGTCAAGGAAATCAAGATCAAACTCTGCTAAAATCATAATCCACTTAGTTATAGGCTAGTTTTGGTATGGCTTGGAGTGCATGTACTTGAGTGGGATGGTGTTGGTTAGGACAAAAAAAATTTGGTTAAGAAGGTAGTGATGAAGTTTGGTGGCCATGAAGACTAGGGCCATGGAAAGTTTCTTGATATGAGTATACTAATTTTTTTACTTGACAAGTGTGTAGCTTATTTAGTATACAAATTACTCTCTATGTTGTTTTTCTTAGTGAGCTAGTATTGCCCTTAGGGAGTGGTTGGTGGTAGAAATATATAGGTAGAAAGGTTGGTCATCCTTAGGAGGGGTAATAATAGGTAGAGATAGATTGTACTCTTTGAGTACATCAAAGGAATTTTGATAATAAATATTCCACTTTAAAGAGACATCATTCTTTAAAAGGTGGTGGAAAGGGTGACACCATTGTTAAAGCTAGGAAATGAAATGATGAATGAACTAAAGTTTTCATTGAAAACTTCAAATTTGCTTAAAGTTGGTAGGAGGAAGCATGTCTAGGACTAATTTTATTTTGGTGAGATTTTATTTAAATCCATAAAGAGAGATAATGAAACCTATAAGCTTTCCTGAAAAAACCCTAAAATACATTTCTTGGGGTTAAGAAAGATATGGTAATGGATAAGTCACTCAAAGATGATCTTAATAATAGCTAAGTGATACTTTCAGAGTTTAGATTTCTTAAGAAGGTCATCCACATAGTCCTCTACAATATTATGGATAAGGTCATGAAAGATGTAGGTCTTACTATGTTGGAATGTTTCACCAACATTTTTAAACCTAAAAGGAATGAATCTATAGCATAAGGTCCCCCATGGGGTGAAAAAGGAAATTTTATACTAATCTTTAGGAGCAATCAAGATTTGATTGTAACCTAATAATCTATCCATGAGAGATACCATCTCATGATTGGATGTAAGATTAATAAAATAGTCAATGCTAGGTAGAGGAAAGTCATCTTTGGGGAAGGCAAGGTTGAGGTCATGAAAGTCCACACAAATACATAGTCCCCTTGTGGTTTTAGTGATAGGGACAACATTTGAGACCCATTATGGGTAGTCAATATGTTGAATGAAGTTAATAGATAAGAGACATTAAATCTCTTCCTTGATAAGGAGGGATATGCAAGGATGCATGCATCGAAGCTTTTTCTTGATAGGTTTGGAATCATGGTGAGGGACTATGTTATGGGTAGTGATGGTGGGGTCAATTTTAGGCATATTATTATAAGACCAAGTGAATGCCATGCTATAATCTTGGAGAAAATAAGATAAATATTGAAGTTCTTCAATATTAAATGATTAGCCTATTTAGACAATGTGACGGTTATCTATAGTGCCCAAGTTAATATCTATGGTAGATTTATTCAACATGGTTAAGGTCTTGAGAGGAATGGATTTGTGGATTGAAGAATCTAGGGAATCAAGTTAGGTTAGTATATAATCATCATCTTAACATTAAACAATATTAATGGTAGGAGAGTCATCTCTTATCATCTCAAGATGGGTCAAAGGGATGGTTACCATTACCCCCTCCTTCTAATAAATTAGGGGTCCAAGGTCAATCATGTTGGTGAAAAAAAATAGATGGGATGATGTCATCATCCTTGAAAGTAGGTGGAGGTGAATTTGGTGAGGAAGGGGTATCTTATTCAATAATGGTGGTGGTAGGTGGTTTGGGTTGCTTCTTATTAGGTAGGATGAAACCAAGTCTATGCTTATCGTGAGGTTTCCTAGTTTCAATAAAGACCAATTCATGTGGGTCATTTTCATACTATCCAAGACCAAATCCTTTTTAGGCACACCGATGAAGTTATGTCTTGGTGAAGCTCAATTTGTCTAGGTAGGGAAAAATGATGGTGAATGGTCAAGGTGGAGGAGAAGTGGTAGGAGTACTGAGGGATTTATTAAGTCCTTTATAGACAAAATGGGTTTAACAATTGGGAGGTCCAAAGGGAATGACAATTCTGAAATTGGGGTCATATCTTTGGTTGGTTGGTTAGTTTCCCATACTCATGAAGTGTAGGGAAAGTGTCAAGGGAAAGAAGTTGATATTCCCCTAGTGAAAGGTGATGAAACATTGATTCTGAAGGGTTTATTTTAAGAATTTGGTGTGAAGGTATATTTGATCTAGTTTATGCCTCATTGGTAGAAAGGGATATAATATCCAATTTAGTAGTTGAAGGTTTAACTTTAGCTATTGAGGGTGTGTTATATTGGGGTACGAGGACATAATTAGGGTAGTAGGTCATATTTCATGTTAAAATAGGACTTGGGTCAGCTTGGATGGTGTTGACATAGCCTTCATGCTCAAACTTAATACAATAATGGAGGGTAGAGGGAATGCGACCCATGGAATGAATCCAAAGTCATCCCAATAAGACATTGTATTAAAATTCACCTTCTACAATAGAAAATAGTTTGGGGAGTGTGTGGTGTCCTACATGGTTGTGAATGACAATAGTTCCAAAGTTATTGGCTATGGTATCATTGAATGAGTGAAGGATATTAGAGGATTCAGACATGACATTATCCATTAGGTCAAGTTGGTTTTAAGAGTGAGAGGAGATTATATTTATGCTAGCTCCCCCATCAATCATAGCCTATTTAATGCAGGTTTGATTGATGTAGGTAGTAATAAAGAAAGGAGTGTCTACGTCCTTAGGATGGATGGAAGGCATTTATGAATCCTTAAAGGTAATAAATTTGGAAATTTAAACAGCCCTAATGAAATTGGCTAGAGATCGAGGGTCCTCAGGATGGACCTCAATGGACTATAAAGCCTCTGTTAGTGTTTGGTGATGATGGGGGAAGTAGAGAATAACTCATACAATATCATCTTCACTAGAGCTTGATGAAGTTATTTGAGGATAACTCTCCTATTAGATTTTGATGCGTTAGATTGGGAGGCACCCAAGATAGACACTTTAGGTTTGGACAAAGATGGAGATGGTTGCATGAATATTGGCTTGGAGTTTAAAGAGGGGTATGTCTAAGGGATAGACACCTTAAAATTCCTATTATATTTATATTATGCTCTGGTGACCATGTTGATAGAATGGATAGAAGGAGAGGTTGAGTTTGAGGATTGGTTAGATTCATCTACATTCTAAGGTAAGCTTGGAGGAGTGGGTGAGTGTTGGGTAGGTACAATGGGTGGTTGTGTAGGTATAGACTCCATAGAAGTTTCATCTATTATTAGATCATATTCATCATAAATCTAGTGGATAAGGGTTTGGATAGCTTTGAAATTCTTCATGTCATGGCTTGGTGTCTTATGATAAGCACATATTTGGTGATCATTTTACCAAGAAAGATTTGAAGTGAGCAGGCCAATGGGTCTGATGGGAGGTAAAGTTAGACAAGAAGTGTATAATAACCTATAGAATTTGGTTGAATAAAATCTAGTTAAAGGAGGTAAATATGTAGTGGTTTTAGATTTGGTGATTGGGGTAGGAGGTTGCTTAGAGATGGGTTTGGTAGTAGGTGTTTTTGGTAAGGTGTTATGGTTGGTTGATGGCTTCAATTTAGGTAGGGAGGTTGATGAGATAGAGGTTGAAGATTGAAAGGTAGGTAGAATAGGTAATACTAGTGTGGTAAAGTGAGGTGCATCAAAAAGTAGCTATGAAGGTGTAACCAAGATATGTGGAGGGGTTTTAGTGAAAGTAACTAGCTTCTATCTCAAGGTAGATGGGTGAGGCCCCAAAATGGAGTGTAAATTTGAGGGAGGCAAATATTGGGCCTTACAACCTTTATGTGGGTTCACCTTGATGGTTATTTTGGTCTGATGTTTGGTTGATAGGCTTGAAGGCGTTAGGTCCACTTTTATATATGGGTGACTGAGGCTTCATGTAGGGAGAATACCAAGATTCTTGGTAGACCTAGTTAAGATGATAGGAGAGGTTTTATGTACTTGGGTCTTGTTTGGCTTAAGTGGTTAGGGGTTGGTTAGATGGTTTGGCTGTTTGGTAGATATGGTAAGATTTTGGTTAATGGAAGTGGTAGGTTAGTCAAATTAAGAAATGATTAGAGGCTTTGATTGGGTAATATAAGGGAGACCTAACTATTACCAAAAGGTGGCTCAATCCGATCAGGGTTGGAGACAATTTCCAATTTTTACACTAGCCTAGAGAAAGGTTTATAGGTTGCTTTGAATCCTTGAATGGTAGACATGAAAGATAGGCACCTAGGTGGGGACACAAGGATGGTATCCTTTTCCTTTTCCTTAATCAAAGGATGTGAAGCCTGGATGGGTGTATCATCTATAAGAGGTGTAGACATAGAGATTTCCTCATTGGGAATGATTTCCAAAGGCGGAGTGGTTTGATAAATAGTTTAAGGTGAAGGTGAGGTGGTAGTGGTTGGTTATTATATTATATCAATTAAAAGGTTGGTTAGTGTCTTCATTACCTCAATAAGTGGAGGGGGAGAAGATGGTATTTATTTTGTTTGAGTATCTAAAGGAAGGGAAGGTGACTCTACTACATCAATAGATGAAGGAGGTGGAGTATCAAAAGGTTGGTTGCTAGGTAGTTTGGTAATGATCATATCAAGGACCATGTTAATTGTATGGGAATCATGAGAGCATTCAACATTATTACTCTCATTCTTGGTAGGGGCATGGTTCAGAAAAGGTTGTCTGAATATCAAGGGCCTAGTTTGAGGGTACATTGGGGTTATCCAATGTAAGTTCCCCTTCATCAATGAGGGATTAGACAAGGCTCTTAAAAGTGTTACACCTATTGACATCATGTCTTATTACTCGGTGGAAGGAATATAAATCATTCTCATTGTAATAACTAGGTGTAGGATAAGAGGAGTCAAATTGTTGGGGTGGCTTGATAGGAATAATTTGAATGATATTGGCTTTCAATAACTTTTCCAAGATGAAATATTGAGATTCTCTAAGTGGTGTGAATTGCTTATGGATATTCCAAGTTTGGTTCCTTGGGTTTTTCTTTAAGGAACTAGAGGAATTATATTGATTGATAGAAGGTAGCAAGTCAATTTAAGGATAATTATATTGTCGTTCACTTATTCTTGGTGTTGGTATTGGGATAGTTGCTTGACTTAGATAAATAAGTCTTAGTAGTTTTATAGGTTAAGTTCTTATTCTTGAGCTTAAGATTTCCTTCATCAATGGCTTGGTTTTCCAATTTACCTACCATGGTAATATATTCATCAAAGGTTCAGAAGATTTAGACTCATACGGTAAAGGAGATATGATTGGTACATGCCCAAGTAAAGAGATCTATGAATTCAAGTTGGGGTAGGGAGAGGGATATATGGTTGATAAGGCTCCTCCAATGAGCCACAAAATCAAAAATAAATTCATCCTTGAAATGAAAAATAGAATAGAGGTTGATGATAGACATTTTCTTGGAGATATTAATCAAAAAATGGTCGAAGAAGGTTTGATATAGTTAGGTGAGGGAGAAGATGGAATGTTTGGGTAGGGAACTATACAAATCTAAGGTCAGGTCAGCTAGAGACATGGGGAAGGAGCAGAGAAAAAGGTCATCATCATAAGTGATGAGATAACAAGAATGCCTAAATTCCCTAAGGTGTTTTTGGGGATCCTTCTTACTTTGAAACTTAGAGAAATTAGGAAGTTCCCATTGTGGAGGATATGGGTTAATAGGTACAAATGGATGGATATGCTCATTACAAATCTAGTCATATGACAAGATGTTATGAGGACCCAAAATGGATGAATCTAAGGTGGTCATTTTTTGCGTAAGCATCTTCATGAGGTCAATTTGGGGTTGTATACCTAAAGGATTATAGGATGCATATTACTGTAGTGTTTTATAGACATACAAATAATGGGTGGATGGTTGGGAGGCTTTCACATATGAGTAAGTGGACAAAAATGGTTGGGTGGAAGACACATAAGGGGAAGTAGAGGTAAGTAATTGGGTAGTAAGTAAATGCCCTTGTATATTAGGGATGTATCCAAAGGTTGGTCTAAGGGGTGCTTATTGGGTACAAGAGGTAATTGGTTTGGTGATTGATGGAAGGCTGGTGACCCTTGTACTCAATAGTGGTAAGGTAGAGGGTATGGACACCATAAATATTTGAAGTAGAGTGGTGGTTGATGGGTTTAATATAGATAAAGGGGGTTGGTAGTGCTAGAGGTAGGCACTCATATAGAGGAATAATGGTTACTAGGTGTGGAAGGTATAAGTGTAGTGGTAGTTTGGGTTGGTCAGTTTTTTATGGTAGTTTTAAAAGGTTTGTTGGTTAAACAGGAAGCTTGGGTAGTCAATGGTTATGTAATAACAATAGTAACATATCTATGAATGGGGTTAGAGCTAGATATGGTAAGATGTTCTTGTAAGGTAATATTACAAGGTTACAAGATTATTTTTGAAGAAAATGGAAAAGTCTACATCTCCTTAAGGGAACTCTTGAGGCAAGATATGACTTCACAAAGGGTGAAGAGAGTATGTTGGTTTTGAAGTATAATTCATGGATGAAGAGGTGGAAGAGGTAGGCTAGATTGGTGATTGGTTTTGCTTTGCAAGGTCTCTTCGTTACTAGTGAGTGAGAACCATACAAGATAAGGGAGATGGAAAGTATAAAAAACTTCACTGCTAAAACAAATAGAAGTCAACAAAATGATAAAAATAATCAAATCACACTCTAAGAGAGATGTCAAGCCCTAGAATTTTAATTAATCTTGATTTTGGATTATGCCTTAAATATGTGAAGAGGAATTTGGTTTGTAGATTAGGTACTAGAAGAGGCAAGCTATGGTTGGTTTTGGGTTGGTTTCGGTACTCAAAATAATCTATACTAGATTAGGTACGTGGCTTTGTACTTGGGGATAGATCCCTCACTTGATGGTCCCACTACATAGTTATGGGCTTAGATGATATACCATTTATCTAGAGCTTATACTTAGATGGAGAAATAAGTAAGTTCTCCCCTTAGCAATGACCTCCAAGTAAGATTATTGGGTCAAGTAAGGTTTACCATTAGGTGATGAAATTTTAGTCTAGCCTTGTCTTAGGTATGTTTAGATGTTTATTTTGTAGAAGTGATTTGGTTTGTGTAACATAAGTGAACTATGATTTAATCATGCCTTTACTTAATCTAAGTGAGCTAAAATAAACAATCAATTAATGTATGCAAGAGGTTTATTTTAAGCCCAAAAGGGAATTTTTAGATTTCATTTGATGAGTGAACAATAAGGAAGAAAAGGGGATATTGTCCCATTAGGCATGCCAAAATGTTTCATGTAAATTTTCATTTTAAGTTATAAGAAAGAGAGAAAAGAAACTTGATATGGTTATGGTTGAAAAACCTATTTGTTTATGTGTGCACTGAATTATAATATTGTGAAGAACTCCTCTTTGGCTTGGGAAGAAGACCTATAGATAAGAAAGAACTAAAGCAAACTTGTTTGTTAGATAGATAGTTGTGTGGATTATCTAGTGATAGTTAGATCCCAAAAGTGAGAGCTTCCTTGGGCATTGTCAATCAACACATTTTAAATAATTAAGTTAAAAATTTGGAAAGAAGGTACTTGCATAAATAATCAAAAGGTACTGAAATTGAACACAAGAATGCTTACCTAAGAAAATAGAATATTAATGATTGAATTAGTGATAAAATAACTAATATTAGTGTTAAGAGGTTAGGATGTGATTCAAAAAATCTAAAAAGGGTTTGTGGACAAATAGGAACATAAAAAAATTGGGTTTGGTTGAGGGTAGATAAGTAAAAACAACTTGCTAGTTTTCACTGCCACAATCATTGTTAGCAGTTAGGGTTACCATCAATGGTTAAGGTGATTGTCAATGGTCATACTGACCATTGGAAGTTGGGAAGACCATCATTAGTTGGGTCAACCATCAGTGGTTGGGTCAACCATCGATAGTTACTATGTGAATATCTAAGTTGTTAATTTCTGAATAACCGGATCCAAAAGATGGATTCTAGGAGATGGGCAAGGGTTGGGCTGATTGTGAAATGGAAAAAATAAAATGAATATTAATAAATGAGTATTTGTCTTACCATAAGTTGATTGGGTGAGCTGTTGAAATAGTTAACATATTGGTGGAATCTAGCTTGATTTTGATAAAATAAATGTACTTGATAACTTGATTGAGAGATGACCGCAAGTTGACTCTCAACAAGATTGTTGATGGTGCTTGATAATAATGATATCATTGATTCACCTGTAAAATAAAACTCCTAAATCCCTAAGCTCCTAATAATTATTATTGATGGATTTCTCTTTTAAGCTCCTCTATTCTTATAAGCACAAGCAAGATGTGGAAGTCAAAGTGTAAGTAGGCCATCTAAACATAATGCATCCATGAAAAATCTTGTAAAAAGATTTAGATGAGTTATATTTAGAAAATATTGATATATGGTTACATGATCTTGGTAAGGAGGTGCATCCTGATCGTTGATGGTCAATCCAAAATGAAAAAGGTCCTAGAGTCTAGGTTGAGCCAATTTCTGAAACCAACTATGAATGAGCTTGGTTAGGATAGATTGTTGTAGATTGGTCCAAAGAGGGTCCTAGGTAGTCCAAGGGGTTTGGCAACATTTAGAATCATCATTTATGGATTTTTAGTGTCTACACTGGCATTGAAGAGCTCATGAGTAGGAACTCATGAATACTTTTTGAACTTAGGGAGCTTGATGTAGGACCATAGGCTTAGAAGACTCATTTTATTTTATTTTATTGGTTTTTATTTGTTTTAGGAGGTCTTGTTTTTTCATTAATAGGATTTTCAAATCATTAAAATTCTAAAACTTGGTCATTCAATCCTAATATTGTCCCACTAACACTATTTTTTTTGAAAATTTGAATTTGTAAAGGACATTTGAAGAGTATTTCTCATCTAATAATGAAATCAAAGGTCATGATCCTTTATTTGAGGTGTTAATTAATGTCTTATATATATTTTAGAATTTTTATAAGGTCTTAGTTTATAATTGACCATGTAAAACTCAATTGAGGTTAAGACTTAGGTCGAGTCTTCTAAGTTAGATAGTTTGAGAAAGTTTATGAGATTAGAGTGAAGAAGTTAGAATGAAGAGATAATGAATATAGTTTAGTAGTATGTGTAAAGGAGGAGAAACTAGGATAATACTAGAACCTTTAATATTTGGAAAAAAAGATAAGTCTATAAAACTTGGTTATAAATAGGGTTGTATAAGGTTTTTCACTCAAAAATAATGAAAATAATGTGTTATTGATCTCCATAATAAAATTTTAATATTTTATTACATGTAAGTGAGCATTATTTTTATAACCACAATAATTATTTTTTAATAATATTTTAATGTTTTAGGATTGAAAACACAATAAAAAATTCTTGACAATCAAGAAAGGGTTATAACATTCAAATAAGATAATAGTTTATCATGTTTTAATATTTATTAAGAGATAAATATAAGTTACAAGGAAAGATACATGTGTAATAAAGGTTTTAAGAATTAAATTTTTAAAAATTGATATTAAATCTTGAATTTACTTTTAATTTTGGCTCACTACCTACATACAGTCAAGATAAGTGCTTCTATAATCAAGAAAGGTTGGTTTTCTACATTAGGACAGAATTATTTCGATATGAATAAACATGATTTTGATAAGTGGCATGATCCAACTAGGACAGAATTTGTAAGTCATTTTTTAAAAAATGCTTTAGTCACAAAGTTATGAAGATGAAAGTAAAAAAAGAATTCAACACCTGGCTCTAATAAAATGACATGGATCGTTGAGGTAAATAATTTTAAAATACAAATATAAATGCCATTAATTTATATGATCTTATTAAATGTGAAACCAAAATTTGGATTGGACTTGCATTTGTAATCTTGAAATAATAATGTGTGTGAGGGGTTGTTGAGAAAATGTGACACGTGAAATCGTATGAATTTGTGGTAAGTAAATTTAAATATGATCATATGAAAATGTACATTATAAATTTTGAATAATCATGATTATATATAGTACAATGATAAAACCCAAATTAAAAAAAAATTAAATTCGCTTAATATATAAGTATTTTATAAAAAAAACCCAATAAGGCCTTTTCATATTTTAGTTTTATTTACATGAAATTTATTGATGTATATATTAAATTATTTCATTAAATTATATTATTGCATTCAAATATATCGAACATAATATTATAATTCAAAATAAATAGAATAATTAATATATTCAATTTAAGTTATATTGTATTTAAAAAGGGATCCAACAATGATAACATAACACATGGCTTAGTGTTGTAACCAAATTTTATTTCTCGTATAGAATTTTATATAAAATAATATTTGTAGAGATATAAATAAATTGTTGTATCACTTGAGATTATTTTAATTTGGAAAAAGATTCATAGGTAAGCCTAATTTATTTTGAGATGGCTTAGTGTTGTAACTAAGGCTGAAATTTACAAATGAAAAAAATAGGACTCTTAGGACTTCAAGAGAAAGAAAGTGAAATTAATGAATGAAGCTAGGAGTAAAATATGTTTGTCACCACTTAAATAAGACTAGATGGTGGTTGAAGCTAAGGATTAGGATGTGAGGAAATAACTTTTAGATCCCTCCATGATGCATAGTTTGTAACTATTAGATTTAGAAGACAATATACGACATGAGGTAAGATTTATTATGAATAAAATAGAATATTAGAATGACCTAAATGTTGAAGTTGAAAATATGTAAAAAGAGTTGGATAGTTGTAGAGATGGGGTATCACAAGTTGGTCAAGGGAAAACTAGAATTCCTAGTAAGTAAAAAGATGTGGAGGTGAATAAACTTATCCTAATCAAAACTCCCCAAGAGCAACAAGAACATTTATAATGGAATTGTAAAAAAGAAGGGTATAAAAACTAGGTTGGCTATTCATGATAAGGTATTCAAAAGTTATCCCAAAATTTGATGGAAAAATAAGGATGCAACTAACAATGATGAAGGCCAAAGTAAATACACCAAATGACATGTAAAAAAATAAAAGATCAAAGAGGACAAAGATAATATTAGTTTGGTTACTCTTGTGGAATACTTAGACTCTAAGGAGTCAAGAATTTAATGTTAGGTTATCTTGTTTATTCATCTTTTCTTATGTTTTCATCTAAATTTTAACATGGGACTTGTGGTGTTTTAACTATTTTTCAAGGAAGTTTCTATGTTTCTTTATCTAGTCTAAAGGACTGGCTTGTCTTGTTTTGCCAAAAGATAATTAAAAGAAAGAGAAGGGTTAAACCAATAAATAAATATATAAAATACCATTACTAAAGGATCCAAAAATTTTAAATGATATATAATTACCAAAGGAACCAATTATATTAAAAACGTCATAAATTAAACCATTTTATCTCCTTTCATTGGTCAATACGAAATAAAAATATGGCACAACTGCAAATGATTATGACAATGATGATACTATTATTGATACCAATATGATATATGTATAGTTAGTAAAACTCCATTTTGATCTTCTCAATTCCTTATCTATGATCTAACCATACCTATAGGTCCTTGTAAATATTAACTAAATCCATATCTAGAAAGTATAGAGCCAAATGAAGATAAAGGCAAGGAAAACTATATAGACTAGTATGTTTATAAGGTATTAACATCTTAGGTGCACATATATACAAATAATGGCATACCAAAAAAATCACAACCATAATTTGACACAATTCATTATTCATATATAGATTCTCAAAATTATATATCATAAGTTTAAAAACAACGTAAGAAGTTTCATCTTTCCTATAGTAATAAAATAGAATATTTGTATGATCCTATTGTGATAGAAGATTGGTATGATCATAATGATTCTGATTACATAACATATAAATATGACATACATGATACAAGAACTTAATATAGGCATCTCCTTTATGATATATTTGGGTTTTAGTATCAATTATACCTATATTGTCTCCTTGGAATCTATGTTTTTTTATCCATACTAGTAGATAACATATAATTTCCTTATATATACACATATATATTTCATGCATATTTTGAGTGTGCTACATGCATTACTAAACACATTATATATGCACATATAGATGTTGGGTCTTCCATCTACTCATATCATCACTACATTTAGGGAATCCACTTATTTGATCATGATAAACCTAGGGTATATTATTCTATGACCACTTTCCATTATCATGATTGATCTTATGTACCTACACATGCCTTTATCCATGCATATATCTTATGTAGTGTACTTGATATGTTATGCACGTAATGTTTTTTATTAAGACATATATCTAGGAGATATGATATGATTATGTTGGTTGGTTATGATTTCATGTTTTCCTTTCTCCACTTTTGAGTATGTTCCTCACTTTTTATTACCTTTCATTTTATTGCTTGCTCAAGCATTTTAATATGATCTATTACTTGTGAATTCTATGCCTATGCTTGCCTATTTGGAGATTTTAATATGAAACTATATAATTTATGTACATTTGACTAAGTCATGTCCCTTTGGTTGTGTGGGATTTTAAATACTCCTTATAAGAAGTTTCTTATGATGATTGCCTTTTGTTTACAATTTATTACTTGATGAGCTAGTATTGTTACTTTATAGAGATTTCCATGATCTATATCATGCGTCTTAGGGATTTATGTGATTATACATGCTTTAATGATACATATACCTATACATGTTACTCATACATGATACATGATCCATACATATATTATACAATTATATTATCCTTTGAAGGTAAGGTAACTACAAATTTATACCTTCTCCTTACCTCAAAAGGAGGGAATATCAGTGGTGGCATGTCGTAGAGGCATGGATTCCAATTTTTCCATAGTTTTAGATTATAATAGGGGAATATTATGGAAACATGTCCTCTAAACTTAAAATAATTATCATATTCTCTATATTTAGTGGGGGCATGCCATGGGAACATGTCTCGCACACTTGCACAAAATTTAAAATTGGCCAAATCTCATAGTTATATGATCTAGATACAAATTTATGGTAAGATTCTATATATTGGTACCATTATTACACACATGTTTCATATTGAGACATATATGAGGTACATATTCCATGTAAAGGGCATGTGAAATTATAAAATCAAATTAAATTTAAAAATTGAAATACTAATATGGAAAGTTATCATACCTAGGATGAAATTTTAAGAAATTTGATTGAGTCAATCTACTACAGTAGTTGGTTTGACTTTTGGAATGGTTGAGGTGATTAAATCACTCAATATTACTAGGTTTACAAGTTATACTTGATTAGATAATCTAAATTCATCATATTTATAGGATGGATTTATTAAATCATCCATCCTCACTAGATATATAGTGTAATTTGATTGGATCACTGCCACTCATTAGGTTATAAGTATGATTTGGTTGCACAATTGAGATAATCTCAATATGTGTGTGGTGACACACATTTTTTCCAAGGTTGGGGGTATGTGTCCTCTAATGTCTATATATATGTATGCACTTTCAAAATTCAATATTTTCCTAATCTCATCTCCAATTCTTCAGAATGAAGTGTCTCTTCAAATAAATTTAATAAAAAGAAAGATGGTTGCATAAATGCATAGGTGTGCTCCTAACCTTGATCTCTTTACTTTAAATCATTACAAGTTATTTTAATTCCAAATTATATGTATTGATTATATACTATAATGTGCTATTGTTTTTAGGTTAGTCACCAACAAATCAATCAAGTTAGACTCACATAAAGACAAGGTGTGTTATACACACCTAAGTACACATTTATTTTCCTTTAAAATAATAATGTCATTACTAGATGATAGTGGGGGGAAATTTAGACACTAAATTTTAGTTATATAACACCTAAATCCTATACACTTTGAAAATAACTATCATGGTTATAACCTTTAGTTTCAAAACTTTCTTACTATTGAAAGGTTCATGTTAACTATCTTTTTTTTCCAAATGATTTTTTTAATACTTTGAACATTTTTATTATGGTTACTAATTCTCTTATATTATTTAAAATTATCTAAACCTAATCATTATCCTTATCTAAATTTTTTGGACCTATACCTATTTTTTAGCTTCTTAAACACTTGTATCCTAGTTAAACACCTACATTGATGTAAGTGTCCCTATTCCAACTAAGTGTCTAGTGCCCAAAAGTCATCCAATTTGAAAATAAACTGTATGTTAAAGGTTTGCCTAGGTGGCTTAGTGTGATACATTTTCAAAAGGGATTGGTATATGATTTGTTATTTTTGGGAATAATATAGTTTTATTCTTATTTAATAAATAAGTGTGAGTAGGAAAAATTAGTAAATAATATGTAGTAAATAAGCTACTGATATGTGAAATAAAATCTAATTAGACCTTTCCTAAAAATAATAGCAAGAGAGAGAAAATTAAACTTAGCTTATTTTGGACTATTCTTACTGAGACAGGGTCTATAAATTCGTGTGTAAGACTAGGACACTATCATAAATAGAACTTAGACATCATTTTTTCACTAGATAGGAGTATTAGAACTGGACACCATAGGCTCGAGTGCTATATTATTTACCTAATTCTATTGTCCATAGGATATAAGATTTTTGGGTTTTTTTTGCCTGTTCAATGTGAGTCTATATATCAATTTTTAGGTCCTCACTATCAATAGAGCTCCCTGTAGAGCTAATTATTCATGTGTGTGTATCTTATATGTAATTTAAATAAATTTGGAAAATGAGGGAAATGGGTTAGTGTGTATAAGATGCACTGGACATGCATCACACATCATGTGTGAGCACGATAGCAATACTTTGAATAGGGATCAAGCCATATGTATTCCTCCCTTTAAGAGTTCTTGGTGAAATAGTGAATGAAATGTAGTGAATGCTAAAATTAAGTATTTTTGAGATGACTAAGGACTGGTGTAAGGACATGAATTAGATTAAAAGTGTATAAGACGGTTGTATGTAGATAATATGGAAGATTTATTAAGTGGTCTTGCTTGTATTCTTTCTTAATTGAATTATTTTTTCCAATGGATTTTAGAGGGATCTATTGGTCATGGGTTAGATGAAACTAGACTAGCATGACATAATAAACAAGATGAATCAGATAAAAATGGTAATCTAGGCTTGAATAATGATTGGATAGGAGCACTAAAAAGGGCACACCCTAGGGTCCAATGCTATAGTCCAACTTTGGTGCTATTGTCCTAAGCAAACAAGATCTAGGGTGTTAGATTAGTCATGAAGAGAGGATCTTGGCTCAGTTGGGGTCAAGTTTAGAAGGCCATATGTTTCTAGGAATTAGTTAAAATAAGACTAAGATGGTCAAGAGAGAAAGCAAGAGGGACCTAAGGATTGGGTGTCTTTATCCACGCTCAAGTTACAAATTTTTGCATTTTATATGACTACATCCCCCCCTCCTTTATTTTAGTGATACAAGAAAGTGAAATACTATGATTAAGGAAAATAGAAATCATACTTAAATTTACCTATAAATTTAAAGCCCATGAAGCTTGTGATGCTGAGTAATGTTGGATAGTGCATAAAGAGCACATTGTTTAAGTGTGAATCTATGAAAGGAAAACCAAGAGTAGATCAATTATTATTATATGAAATATAAAATAAGAACCTCCAAATCTAGTGAGAGATAGGAATAAAAAGGAATGAACACACATTACTGGGTACATGAACCAATAAAAAACCTATTGTGATACTGAGTAAGGCTAAGTAATACTAGATTGTTGGATTATGTTGTACTAAAAGTTATATCACTAATAGGGATGAGTTCTCAATTTCTTATAAAGTGGCTCAATAATGTAAAGGTTATCCACTTGGATCCATATTCACATACTAAGTGAATTTAGATGATCATGCATGTGCTAATCGATGTCTAGACTAGGTGCCCAATCCCTCTGAATAAGTAGCTCAAGAATACAAAGGTTGGCCCTTTGGTGCTATCATTGCCCCATGAAGTAAAGCTAAGAACTGATACTGGTATGAATAAGTATGTCATATGAGATGGCTCTTGAAGCCCATTAATTTTCTATAAATCTAACAATGTGCTGTGGATAGCTAAATATGTGCTATAAACTAGGCTAATGTTGGCCAACTTAAAAAAAGATGGAGATTTGACTTGTATGAAACACACTCCAAAACTAAAAAATTCATTTATGTGGAAGTCACTCAAGAAATTAGGTACTCAATATTTTGGAGGTTAGGATTTTATGAAATCCCTTCTATAATTATGCCAATCACTCGTATATGTAATAAGGCACACAACTATTAGGAATGCCTACGTAATGCTAAAAACTAAAAGAGAAGAAACAAAAGGGTTTTGTAATATACCCCCAATCACTATTATTTGAAACATGGATTTTGATATGGAATCTATACCAACTACCATATCTAAAACTAGAAGTGAGGACCAATAATTTAATGAATGATGCCTCCTATATCTAGATTTTCTAAGAAAACTATACTATAACTATTGATCTAAACTAGTCTAATTCTATAAAACTATAACCAAACCTATCTTTCTACCTACTTATATAAAAATTGGTTTTTCTAATGTTTGTAATGGAGAATAAAATATAGACTCACTAGTGTTAGATGCTATAGTCCATCCTTGGTACTGTTGTCTTGGGCAGAAACTAATTACTATTCTAGAATCTTGACCATCTACTTGGTCTATTTTTAGTGGTTTGATGACTAGTTGTTGTTCTTGTTATTCTAAAATTAGATTTTTTGACTGATAGGATCTTTGATCTCTATATTAAAACCCCTATTATTTTCCCCCTCTTTTGAGGGTAGGAATAAGTACCCTAAAATGACTACCCTCAGAATTATAAGCCCTACAAGTATGTTAAGTTGGAAATATACATGATATAATAATGATAATCAAAAAGATATTTTAATATATAGCATGGCTTCATTTGATAGATTGCTAGATTAAAAGGGGTATGCCTAGATATATTTAACAATATAATAACATGTGTAATGTGCTAAACCAGAACGAAAAGTGTTAGTTCTCAACTTTGTAGTTGTTAGTTTGTTAGTTGGAGGGATAGAGCATGATGTCCATCATAGCATCCAAGAAATAAAGAAAAATGCATGATATGGATCATGACATTACAATCAATCAAAATAAATCAAGCAACAGGCATATAAAGTAAGATACAAGATGTATATAAGGGTGGCCAAGGGGACAAGTAAATAAGGGACATGGGAAGATGTCATTCAAACTAGAAAACAAGCATACAGGGCATGTTCAAGTGCCACATACACATAAAATTGAAACAAGCATGTTAGCATGGAAGACAAAATCACAAAGAGGAGCATCGGAAAAGGAAATTAGAAAATGTCCTAAGGCAGACACATGAATAGAAGAGAAGGACATTGGAAAATGTCATAAGGGACATATAGGAGACACACAAGAACTAGAAATTCAATCTAAAAAGCTAAACTAAGAAAGAGTAAAAAGCATGTAATAAATGGAAAGACACAATCACATCTAACTAAACAAAACAAGAGTGAAAGTATGCAAGACATGTTTAATAAAATACTAGGTATATGCTAAGAGATACACAAGTGTTAAATACTAGGGAAATGTTGATATAATAATATGTGTAATATAGTAAGTAATGTACATCAACATGATAACTTAGAGTGTGTAGTGTAGGAATGACATAACTTGGATGGTGTAGTCATGTAGAAGATGCCCCTAGTGGGTATGTATATTGAAGTGTGTCTCAAATTTAGATGTTAGATGCCCCCTCAATGGGTAGAGTCAACCAATCAAAGAGCTAGATATCACTGCATACACTCAAAGAAAATCTATTGAAGCATGGTAATGTAGTTAAACTGACATACAATAGCATGAAATAGCAAATGTAAGTATTAGCATAGTAGTAGTAGTAGTGTAAAACATGGATGATGCATACAATCGAAATGTTTTTGGCATTTTGACATTTTTTAATGTTTTTGGATTTTGAAATGTTATATTATTTTTTTTATTTTTGGCAAAGTTGAACTATGTACAATCAAGTAGAAAAGATTGTGTACAATCAATGCTATAGACAAATGGTACTAACTGATGAGTCTCGTACGAGACTCCCTATCATGGTGTCTTGTATCAAGGAGTAGAACTGTGCGTAATCATAAAACATGATGAGAATGCTAAGACTATGGCTCTGAGCATTGTATATGTTGTAAATGTTCTAAAATATCTAAAGTAGAAACTAACTATGGGGTCCCTCTGTAACTCTTAGAAGTGGATGCAACAATAGGGCTCTTAGGGACCCATATGGAATTAGGAGAGATCTTTGAAAATGTGATCTATGTGTAGACACATGAGATCTTAATGAAACTACTCTAAGTGTGAATATTGTAGCTTGAAGCTATCTAAAATATTAAAGTTGTAGAGGTGTATAAACCCTCTATACTAGTGATGTATGCCTCAACTATGTCTAAATCTAAAGTATAATAGGAACTAAAATTGGAGGAGATATTGAAACTAGTGGCAAAATTGAAAATGGTGGCAAAACTAAAATTGGTGACTACAAACTAGTAGATGGTTTTAAAGTGGGGAGTGGTAACTCATATGGAACTCTGCTAACTATAATAACCTAATTAGAATTAATGAATTTCATGCATCTATGAATTGTAGAAGGTACTAATCTAATTTTTTGAATCCATGGTTAGCCAAGTAACATATCAAAAACTCATGCTCTAGGAACTATAGTAAATGGTGTTGCCACATGTCTAAGACCAACCTCTAGTGAAAGTACTATCTCACCCAATGAACTCTATATATTTCCATTGAAACCACTAATAACTATGTCTATCAGAGTGATATCCTACTCTGAATAACCCAAACACTATAGTAGTGTAGAGGTGCACATACTAAGACTGAAACCATTGTCAATAAACATACTATGAATAAGTTGATTATGAAAGTGATCTCTGATAAAGCATGCCTAATAATTTGAATCATCCTCAATGATCTCCTACTTTAAAGAGATAAAAGGTCTAGTTGAAACTCTAGAATCATACACACCAATCATGTTTCTTAAATGATGGAACTCAACTAAGAGTGCCCTGTATGTATCTAGTGGTGGAAGTTTGTGATATTCATTATGAACCCCTGATGTGTCCCCTATATCCTATTTTAAATTCTATGGAAATGAATTTGATAGTATTTTCAATGATTTATCTTATATTTGCTTTAGTGATGGAGGCTCAACTAAAATTCCAAGATCAATAGTGTTTGAATCTATTAGGTCATGTATCTTATGATTTAAATTGATGAATCTACTTGTCATATGGTGTGGTGTCAAAAATTAAACTTATCTTATTCTAGACTATTTTCATTGAGACAGGGTCTAAAAATTTGTGTGCAAGATTGGGACACTATCACAAATAGGACCCTGGACTTCATTTTTTAATTGTATAGGATCATTGGAACTAGACACCCTGGGCCTTGATGCTATAGTCATTCCCTGGTGCTATTGTCGTAAGTATCTAATATTTCTAGGTTTCATTCACCTGCTAAGTGTGAGCCTATGTACCAATTTTTAGGTCATCATTATCAATATATCTCTGTGTAGACCTAATTCTTCATTTGCTTATATCTTCTATGTAATTGAAAGAAACATTATCAAATGGGAAAAAGGGGTTAGTGTGTGTAAGGTGCAGTAGACATGGTTCACACCCCATGTGTGGGCATGCTACCTACATACCAATACTTTGAACATGGATCAAGCCATGCATAGTTCTCCCTTTGAGAGTGCTTGGTGCAATAGTGAA
Source organism: Torreya grandis (assembly GCA_037957365.1). Classification (NCBI taxonomy): domain Eukaryota; kingdom Viridiplantae; phylum Streptophyta; class Pinopsida; order Cupressales; family Taxaceae; genus Torreya; species Torreya grandis. The sequence goes on along the minus strand of JARHVA010007302.1, from coordinate 115,113 downwards.
TTAAATGCAATAAATTATAAAACTAGGTATGCCTAAGATGACTAAGGACTGGTGTAAGGACTTGAATTGGCTTGAAAGTGTATAGGTTGGATATATACAGAGAATAGAGAAGATTGATTGAGTTGTCTTTCTTGTATTCTTACTTGCTTGAATGATTTTTTCCAACCCTTTCTAAATTATCTTTGAATGGGATTTTATAGGGATGAATTGGTCATGGGTTAGATGAAACCAGACTAGGTTGACACAATGAACGTGAGGAATTAGGGGAAAATGGTAATCTAGGCTCAAATTATGATTAGATAGGAGCACTGAAAAGGTTAGATCCTAGGGTCCACTATTTTATTACAACTTTGGTGGTATTGTCCTAGGTATAAAAGACCTAAAGGGATGGATTAGTCATGAAGAGAGGGTTCTGTCTTAGTTGGGGTCAAGTTTAGAAGGCCATGGATGACTATGAATCAGTGAAAATAAGCTTAAGAGGGTCATGAGAGCAAGCAAGAGGGACCTAAGAATTAGGTGTCCTTAGCCATGTTCAAGTTACCATTTTTTGCATTTTATATGATTACAGTATATATAAATATCAAACCTCATTCATTCCTTAGCTATAATATGCTAGGAATTCACAAGTAAGCTTACCAAATAGTACTCAATTAAAAATTCAAGTGACAAAACCTATAGTATTCATTCCTATTTATATATTTGTCATAGGAGTAGTATCTTCATAGGCTTGAAGTACTAAAGGAGAATCTCATGAGCCATATTTTCCAAGTTAAAATCTAGGTCACTCTATGTAATTTATTATTACACATTACTTCCTTCTACACACACAAGCCAACACATAGGGATAAATACATAAGTATGAGGCCCTCTTCATATTATTGGCTATATAGACAATGACTATTGACATAGGGGTCCTTGGATCATCTTGACACTATGTGCCCACTAACCTAAATTTTCCATAGTCACTCCAAGGGAGATGAAGCTAGGATTTTATCATTTGATGAATAAAAATAGCCTATGAACATGATTTTTATGCATCATAATAAATATGATAGAAAACCTATAATGTTTTAGTTTGTTTCACCCAGATCTAATCACTATTTCATATTAGACACATGTTTCCAACTCAAACACCAGTGTCAATATGACTATTTATATATAAAAAAAGCATATGGGTCCATAGAGTTAAAATTTCCAAAATATTTTGATTATTATAGGATCATGATCTAGTCCACTTCTAGTCTATTTTTGGCTCGATCTACATGAACACAATAAACTAGGTAATATTTTTTTTAATTTACTATAATATAAATCAATAGTTGTACTTTATATTTTTATCATATCTCAATATTTAAATTTAGAATATTTATTTATGAGCTTTCAAATTATTTTAACATCTATAGATATATTTATGACCCTTATATTTATTCATTTATATATTATAAACCCTATATACCCCCATATCTAAAGTTAGGGTTAAATAACATTGTAGTCAACCTAGGTACCCAACTAAGATAATTATAATAAATATAATAAAATTAACTTTAATTATAGTTATATAATCAAGAAAGTGTGCTACACCTCCTTGGGATTGAGTGGATAATGTTTTAGACTCAACTAAGTAAACAAACAATGAACTGAAAGTTCTAGTTAATTTTTAGTAAATCTTTGGAAAGTGTCCAAAAGTGAGAAAAAAACAAAAAAGGTCATAAATAAATCAAATAAAATTACAAAACACATTAAAAAAATATATATGTTAATAATAAAAATAAAATTCAAGCTCTCATGTTTACATCACACTCAACACGTTCTTGAAATAATGCAATAAATTTACCTCATTCTTGATTTATTTGTTCATGCTCATTATTTTTATGTGTTTCAATATCCTCATGAATAGATTAATATTTTATAATATTTTTTCTCACTATAATTATATAACTCTAATTTTTAATATAGTTTGATATGGTATTACCTTGAAACATTTTAGATGTCCCAAGGGGCAGCTTCAGATGTTCAATATAAATACCACTTAATCTAGGACTATGCCTCAGTTAGATACAAATGATAGAAAAATTGTGAATAAATAAATAAAAAATAAAACTTGTAAGGAAGAAAACCCTAGATCATGTTAGGATTTTCATGAGAAGACACAGATGTTAGGCTCAATAAATGTTTAACCCTTATTTAGGTTTTGAATGAGGGATAAAGTATAGAATATACTATACTAAAGGATGAATACAAATATTTTAAATCAGGATAATTAATTTAAAAAATAAATAAATGAATATTAATTGAGATATGATAAATATAAAAAATGCATTCAAAATATTAATTGATTTCATAAACATTAGGAATATATAATACTTAACTTATCTATAAATCCTTAGGTAGATCTAAGATATACAGAGATGGAAACATATGGGAATAAGACATGATCCATTTGTGATATTCTATAAATATTATTTATAGAGAATTATAAATTTGTGTCAACCTTGGGGAACTTGCATCAATGCATGTGTCCTCTAGTACAAAATATTCACTATATTTTGGAGTGACCACCTAGATCTTTCTAAGTTTTTTGTCACTTTTCGACTGATATATTATATTCATCCACATAGGTCATAGATTAATGTTTATGGATTAAACCCTAGATACTCACATTAGGTATTTTAACCTTTCCAATAATGGGTTAATAGGTTCATCAATTCAAACTAACCTCAAGGACCCCTTTGTCATTAAGTATTGTTTACATATCCACTACTCAGAGAGATGTCCTTAGACATACGTAATTCTCCCGTAAGTGTTGACTTGTATGTGAACAAGGGTGAAATATGATATATGAAATGTAATTTAATTATATATATTTTAAATAAAAAAATATTTCTCATGGGTTTATATTTGAATTCTTCAAACCTAGAAAATGACTGAACCTATGACTGATATATAAACAAGGAAGAATAGGGAAATTTTGATTACATGAAAGGTTATTTGTTAGATGTGTTCTTGGTAATATTTCAAATATGACTTATAAATAATTAGTTTTCTTGGTTTGTATTTATACCACACCTTTTGATAATATGTTATAAATGGGTTAAATAAATAAAAAATGCCAACTAATAGAATTTAAAAAAAAATTAAATTAAGGTACTTCCAAGGTACAATTACTAGATAATAATTTGGAAACATGAATTTATGAAAGTGTCCTTATTTGGAAAAAAATTATTAAACAGTATATAAATATCATGAGGATATGAAACTATAAATGATAGGGTCAAACTGTAAGATAAACACTTAGGCATAGTGAGAGTGAGAATACAATTATGATACAAGGTTTATAATTAAAATATAAAAACCTTATATGTATCTATAAATTATACAATATTAATAAGATATATAAATCACATTTGTTATCTACAATTATTAATCAATGTTATTAAAGTGTAAAACCACCCACTCTAAATATGAACCATTACAAGCATAACGAAAACATAATTCAATATTTTTATTTTCATTATGGATACATTGTCTCACATTTAGAGTGGGTAATCAATCACTCTAAGAATTTTTACAATTAGAATTTATTTTTAATATGAAGTATATGTCTAACAACAAGTAAAAACACTATGTGTCCAATTCACACTTAGGTCTATGGAATTTCATATGTTCACATTTAAAGTACATGGATGACCAATCTAAATGTGAACCAATTTACTTAAAGTGAGTGGTTATCTAATACAAATTTAAACCATTGAAAGCATAGTGAAAATAAGTGTACATCATCTTATTTTCACTATGTTTGCATTCGATCACATTTAGAGTGAGTAATCATCAACTGTAGAAACTTTCACATGTTTGATTCATTTTGAATATGAAGATTAAATTTAACAATTATGAAATTCAAAAATACACATGAACCATTGTAGACATATAAAAAATAAATGTTGATTTATATAGAGTGGGAGGCCACCCACTCTAAATATGAACCATTGAAGACATAATAAAGATAAGTGTCAATTTGTCTAGAATGGGTGGCTTCCCAAACCAAATGTGGACCACTCATAGTTAAAATAATTATAAATTATAGCATATAATAGATGTAAATTATTCAATAATAATATTGATAATTATTTCCATTAATCTTGTATTGGCTCACATATACAATGATTAGTTACCCATTCTCAGAACATTCACACATTATATTGATTTTTAATATAATGCTTAATATATAAAAATAAATAAATTCAATAATATATGTTAAAAAATACAAAAATATTGAAAACAGGATGATTGACACTTGTTTTCAAGAATCTACAATGGTTCATATCTAGAGTGGGTGGTTGTCCTCTCTAAAACAATTTATTCATATTTAGAGTTGTAAATTCTCACTCTTAATGTGAAACTATCAAATTTCATAGTTATAAGTCTTAATTATCCACATAGTGTTTACACTTTGTGTTATACCTAAACTTTATATGAATATTGAATCTAATATGTGAAATTTATTATGGTGGGTGGCCTCCCACTTCAAATGTGAACCATTACATCTATAGTTCATACAAGTTCCAATCATCCTATTTTAACTATGGTTATCATTTATGATTCATATGTATGACCTAAGATTCATATTTAAAATGAATCCAACTAATAAATGTGAAAAATTATAGACATAATGCCAAAAATATTTAATCAACCTATTTGAACTATGGTTCACATGTATTATTGAATTTATTTGTTATTATGCCTAAGCTTCACATTAAAAATTAATCCAACCTATGACAATTATTACAGTGGGATAATGTAAAATTAGGGTTTATAATTTGTGTTTTATAATTTAGGGTTCATTGTTTGATGTGTAGGGTTCATGATTTTAGATACATGATTTAGGGCATATGGACCTAATTATTTAATTATTCATTAAATATTTATATAATTATCAAAAAATGGAAAACATATTTCTTTGTGGCAATAATTTTTTTTTAAATATTATTTTGTTAGTCTTTATGTACATTCCATAAAAACATGCACTTTCATGGCCTTATCATGATATATAGAGTGTAATAGACATTGAATCCAATGTAATTTTATATAAGAACATTGATCTTGACATAAATTGTGTCATTTATTTTTTGATCCATTTGAATCAAGCCATTGGGATAGCACAAAAAATTGATGAGAAATGGCCAACATATAATAGTTAATAAAAAATAAATGGTAGGGTTACATAAAAATGGTTAAAATACAACATGGTTTGGTTCTACAATATTTGGGCATTCCTTCTTTGTTGATGGTATATTTTTCATAAAGCTTATCAAAATAAATTATTTTTCTTGAACAATCAAATTTTTACATTCCCATAATAAAATGCAAACAATTAATTTAGTTATATTTGTTTGAATTACTTAGGAAACAAAACATTTACTAAAAAAAAAAAAAACACAAATATAATTTTTAATTGTTGTATTTCCTAACTACCTCTACACATATCATTTTTTTGTTTGGTAAGAGCACCCTCTAAATTAAAAATTCCATTGACATCCAATAATAAAAATAGGGTAAGTTTATAGTAAGTATACATACATGGAAGTTTGTAGGTATCAGGTTTGAGATCAAAAAATGATAATTAGATAACAAATAAATGTGAGGTAGTGAAAAATTAAGGGTTTTAAAATGATTCAATATAAATGCCCTATCACATAGTTGTAATAAATTATAAAAATGAATAAATATTAGTCTATGAAAAGGCACTAATTTTTTACTTGTCATGGCATTAGTTTTTTTAAGTAAGATGCATAAAACCTCATTATTGTGAGTTTCTATCTCAATGACTAAATTTATGAATGATTCTAACAATGTTCATGAGACTTATTAATATATATAGGATTTAAACTAGTACCAAGGGTAATTTTTGCAAGAACCATATGATGTAACATAATATGTCCAAATTAGGTTTGTCACACATACAATACCTTTTTTATGTTGGATATTCTACTATGTATGTTGATGAAAAACATTATCTAACCTAGTATCTTCAAATGAGATAGTCAAGTCATCTTAATATTTTATTCAAATGTCTCTATAATTTGAAAATTACATGATAAGTTTTCTATACACAAAGAAAGTGAAACTTTAAATTTCATTCACTTGATTCTCTATGTTCTATCCCAGACAACTGATGAAGATATGATAGATCTATGGGTTTGGTTGATTATAATGAGGTACAAGGATGAGGTTTTTCATGACATATGGTAAAGGATTCTGATATAAATAGAAAAATATCTCACCGATGTTATGTTTTTTATTAAATGTAGTGAATTTAGACGATAAATAATCCCAAGAACTATCAATGTGAATAAGGAGACCATATATAAGTTCTTTGTCTACTAGGTATGGTAAATTTACCTTAATTGAGTTAGATAATGCTAGAGAATTATTTAATCTATTAGGTTGACTATGTCTAATTAATTTCATCCAATAGGATATTTAAATATGACAAGTCTATTTTGAGGAGAAATAAAGGAAAGGGGATAACTCACACTTTGAGGTTGTTAAAATGGGTTCATAAAACATGAGAAGTCTGACTAATTGGGGTTATACTACATGTGATTTTTGTCAAGAGTTTCATGCTGATAAATGATAATATTTGTATTAGTAATATAATTAAATTAGTTAGTTATAAGCTCATCATTAATATCGTTATAGATGTTACTACCATAAATGGGAGATCTAACTCTAGGAAAGATCCCTGCTCTTTGGAGATATGATCACTCTAGAGGTATCATCTATGAAGGAAGGAAATATTTATAAAATTATATAGCTTGTATTTATTATTAATTGGGAAATATTTATTAATTTTTTTGAATTGTTGAAATCAATGTATAGACTTGTATGCATTTTTACAAGGTTTTTTAAATGTTTTTGGTAATCATTTACAAGGAAACTCAATTATACTAATTTGAAAAAATAAATAAAGTATTTAAAATAATTAAATTAAAATTTTAGATTAAAAAAATATATATATATTTTAATTCCTTTTAGGAATATAAGTGCCGAAAACTAAATTATAGATAAATGATACAAGTGCTGATTTTGATTTTTCATAGTTCGATGCAATGTTTTACCTCCATATATTATTTTATAAAATATTTTTTAATTAAAAATAATTAAAAATACTATTAAATTTATGTTTTTATTACTTAAATAATTATCTAAATGTAAAACTAGGGTTCATTTCTACACTATGCAATAACTAGGTTTTCTTGTAATCTAGTCTAGTATGCAAGTTAAAATACTTTTTTTAATAAGATTTTTTATGATTTATAATAATATATAATGATTGTATTATTGATTTAATTAATATTTAAAATTAAAATTTATCTAATTTACATAGGTTTTATTAACTTGAAAAAGAGTGGAACTATATCTAGTATGATTTTTTTCTAGCTTTTGGGTGTTTGTATGTGTGTGTATGTGCTTGTTTTATTATTATATGTTGAAATAAAATTAAAAATATGATACATTTATTATTTATTTAATTATTGATAATATTCACCTAATATATCATATATTTATTGTAAAATTAATATTTTATTTAGATTTAATATGCAAATACAACTAAAGAAGCAAAACTACTTTTTGTGAAAAAGGAAACACATGAGAATTATTTATTTAATTTTATTTTAGAATTTTAAAAATAAAAATATATATAAAATATAAAAAATAAAACTAATCCAATATACTATAAAATAATAAAATCAAAATTAAATAAAATTCTCCAAACTAACCAATGATGAGATCAAGGGAAAGTGAAAAAATAATCAATGTGAGTATACAATATACAAATAACTAACTCATTTTATCAATGTTGACCTTTGTAACTCTAAAAAATTAAGTATTAAAATATAATATAAGAAATAAAGACACAATGTATTATGGTTGGGCTGAGTCTTGAAAAAAAAATTGCAAATTAAGTGAATCCCCTTCTCCACACTTGTGTAAAATTAATTAATATGATTTTAGATTGAAGAAAATAATCTCCAAAAAAAAATAAGGCATGCTAGGTATTTTTAAAACTTGATACCTTCAAAATCTGGTAAAATTTTTTGATCTAAAAAGATTAAAAAATGAGGTTTCATGTGGGAATTAATTGCATCTTGGATAGGAGCTTGGTCTAGTTATATTTAGAAGTCATTGATAAAAATATGAATAAGAGTGAGTTAGTAAATATAAAAGGTGAAATCAATTGAAAAATAAAATAAAAACAATTAGAAGCATGAAAAATGCATGAAAACTAAAGTCTTGGAAGCTAAATTTTAAAAATACTTACATTATGATGGAACTACTATCTTATTAAAGTGGAGAAAATGGAAATTACATGAAATAATATGAAACCATGATTAGAGATAATGGAACTACCAATGAATTTACATTTTTTCCATAGTGGTTTATAAAATCACCACGATGCTTTTTTTTTCCTACATTAGTTTCATCATGGAGTCAAGATTTTAAAATTTTGATGAAAAATAGTTAGAAAAAAGAGAATGTGAAAAATGTAAATCCCAAAAAAGTTCTAAAATAAATCAAAATATGGAGATATAACTAGTTATTATCACAATTTGATGGATTCCTTGCATCATCATTGGATTTATTTTAAAATGTTGCACAATGAAATATTCGGGTGCATACATATTTTCCACTCATGGAGGTGGCTCATCATGAATTAATGAGGTAATTTTATATAGTAGTGATTCAATAAACTGAAAATGAGGGTTATAACTATTACCTTCCTTACCTATGTATTAAAGTGAAGGTAGCTAAGACACCTTTGTGACTTGAAAGTAAAAATTGGGAATCAAGTGTGATTTTACAAGAAACAGGAAAACATGTTAATTAATAAAATAGTAGACAAATATAATTACCATGTACATGAGGATGAGGATACTAATTTAATTATCCCATCTAGGTATCATCCTTGGTGTTGAGTGATGTCAACTTACAAGACAAAAAATGAAAACAACATACCCTACAATAACATTACATAATACAAAACATGAAAATTGTTAATCATTGATACATTTTGATTTAGTTACATGATGATTATGTTTTAAGATTCAATAAAATTCAAGTTATGAAATAAAATTTACAAAATATTCAATTTTTCAAAACACAATAATTATCAAGGTAAAGTATTGTTTTGAAAAATTACTAAAAATAGAAACATTTTATGCAATTGAATTTTGAGAAATTAGGGATTTAGATCTCATGTGACATATTCATGATAGAAAGAATTTAGAATAATTAATGTGATAAGAGTATTTATAAAATTATAGTGTTATTAAGTGTAGGTCAAGGATAGGTAATTTATACTAACTTTTGTGTTTTTTCCTTAATTTTGGAAATTTTCTTGGAAATTAGCATAAATCTACTGAATTATGAAACTAAATGCATTATTGGGTTTTAGAGGAAGGGTGAATTATAAATATTTTATTTTTATATGTTTTTTTAAAATTTTGGGTTTATTAGAGGAATTTTGGCTTAGTCCCAACTAGATGGAAAAACCATTGGTGTTGGAACGAAATCATTAGTGTTTTTAAACTGGTGATTACATTTTTATCACTAATTTCTATATTTACATATACATTGGTCAAATAATTTCCATAGTGAAAATATTAATACCATGATGATTTTGATGGTTACATAACCATCATGCATTAGTTACATAACTATTGTGGTAGTTACATAATTACCACATGCATACATTGGTGTTTTTTTATGAGAGAAAGATAATTTTGGATGAATTTAAGGCTATAAATTTAATTAGGGATGTTAACTTGTGTTTTTCATGGAGAATACATTTAGTGGATTATATAAAAGGAGAAGTTGTGGATTCCTATAATATCATGGTAGTTGATAGCTAATGATTTTTACATAATATATAGATTATGGATATTTAATATTACATAAGTGGGGATCATTTCCCCACCAGGAGATTTATTTTTAACCTATTTAGTTTGTTTTTTTAAAAGGGGTAAAAATAATATTAATAAGTAAAGAAAAGCATTACAAGAAGAATGGGGGGCAAAAACCCCTAGAAGAAAGTAGAAAAAACTAAAAAACTAGGCACACGCCCAACTAGACAATATTATGAACCTCCCTATTAGCCTCTAGAATTCTTTCCAAATCAGAATGCAACATCAAGGAGAGAGACCCCCAATCCTCAATGTTTCCACCATCCAAATGGTCTAATGGCCATTTAGCCAAAAAATCTGCTGCCCTGTTCCATTCACACAGAATGTGAGCAAAAGTAATGTTATTCATAAGCGAGCAAATCCACAAAATCTATTGCACAATTAGAGATAGTTACCAATTGACATCCAACACTTTCCTCTTAATGAGTAGGTTAATCAAGACTTGAGAGTTTGATTCATAGATAATCCTATGCCAACATAACACTTGGGCCTTCTCAAGGGCATAAAGAATGGCCTGGCCTTCCATCATGTTAATGGTTTACAGCCCCTCAGGAACCACAAAAAGAAAAATCACCATACCTTCAGAATCTGTTCCTATCCCTCTAGTATCCATAGGTCCAAGATTACCTCTAGACGAACCATCCGTATTGATCTTGAGAATCCCACTAAGGGGCATTACCACTGACCAATCTTGAGAATCTACTCCTTGACTTGCTTGCTCCTCCTGACACACACTGACTTACTAGTTAACTGTTAGAATCTAAGTCACACCACCACCTGAGCGTCCTATTTGGTCAAATGAAGGCAGATCATGATCTTTACTTGGATGATTTCCTAGATCATCCCCACCACATTATACCATACTTTCTACACCATGACCCTCACCCCCTAGAAAATTCACCTATTTCTCTCAAGCCAGATCTACCAAAATAGAAAAATGGGGCCACCTAGCCATATGTCTTGTAAGAAGGGCATCTTTGAGGGGGTTCTCCCATTCCCTTTTAGAAATTGACCACAAATTGAGCATGAAAACATGGGCACTACCAAACATCCCACCAATAATGAAAGAGTTGTAAGGCAAAGGGGCATCACAAAAAAAGGTGTGATGAATCCTCCTTGGCCACTCCACACATAACACATACTGAAGGGCCTTGGAAACCTCTTTTATAGATATTTTCCTAGGTCAAGCACCTATTCCAAGCCAACATCCAAGAAAAATAGTTATATTTAGGCCATGTGAATTTATTCCAGACCTATCTCCACCAATGCACCTAGCCCTTGCCCAATCTCTGAAGAAGTAAAGCCTGATATCCAGATGAAACTATGTAAGCTCCCTTGGGATTGGGAGACCAAGCTAGCTCATCCTCCTCCTAAAGAGGACTACAATGACACCTAGAAAGGATGCTCAACATCTCCTCATTCTCTTCCTACATCCCATTTATAGGCTAAGTTTCAAGAGCTTTCTAATGAGCTACCTCCACCTATCCTTGTGTAATGTAAACTTTGAAGTCACTCACCTGAGACTAGCTAGCATCAAGGAATCTCTAACAAAGGTTCAAAAAATTTGGAAACTAAGAAATGATGGGAAGATAACCATCCCAAGAGTCAGACCAAAAGAGAGCCTTGGATCCCTATTTACAAATCTAGAATAAGCTATCCTTGATGAGAGCAACCCCTTTTTTGAGAGTACCCCATATTGTCAAACCTTTCCAAATAAGTAGATAGCAAGGAATGTCCCTCTAAATGGTTTTGGAGTAATAATTCTATGAGAGAATTCTAGCCCAAGCTTTGTCTTGTTCAGTGCATCATCGCCAATAAAGTTTGGCCACCAAAGTAATACCATTTAAGTCCATCTACCTCAGATCAAGCCCACCATATTGTTTGGGGATGTAGATAATCTCCCATCTAATAAGGCTCCATTTAGTGGAGTTCATACTACCAACCCATAAGAATTGTCTAGTAACTGAATCAAACTCCTTAATGATTCCCATCAGGGCAACCTGGAGCATACACCTGTAAATAGGTAAAGCCTGCACCACAGATTAGATAAGTTGAACCCAACCTACAAAGGATAACCACCTATGTGTCCAATGATTCACTTTCACTTGAAATTTCTCCAAAATAGTCTACCAAGATTCTTTGGATGTATGGCCAGCCGAGATAGGGATACCCAAGTAAATCAAGGGGGGAGTCCTAATCTAAAAATGCAGAGTCCTCATTATCCACTATTAAATATGGCCTAGAGTGTTGAAGAAGAAGATGGATGACTTATCTTAATTGACCTTTTGTCCCAAGGCCATTAGATAAACATTTAACACCCTACGTAAATTATCAGCTTCAGTCATTGTGGCCATACCCATAAGGGCAGTGTCATCAGCAAATTGCAAGTGTGATTACACTGGTAATTACCCTCCCCATCACCATCCCTGGATATGTCCTTCCTCTCTATTCTTACTAATCAACCTCCCCAAAACTTCACTAAGGAGAATAAAAAGGTATGGAGACATAGGATCACCTTGTCGCAGCCCTCTTGTAGCACCAAAAAGCTTTGTGTGTTCTCCATTGATAAGCATTGAGAAGGAAGCCAAGGAAATGCAACTCATGAACCATTGAGTCCATTCATCTGGAAAGCCAAAAGCACTAAGAAACTTCCACAAGAATGACCATCTGACCCTATCAAAGGCTTTGGCCATGTCTAATTTAATGAACATTACCCTATCTTTTGAGCTGGCCATGGAGTGAATGGACTCAACAGTAATAACAATATCATCCAGGATTTGCCTGCCTTCCACAAAACCACTCTACTCTTCTGAGATCAAATCACTTAGCCCTCTTTTTAACCTATCTACAATGATTTAAGATATAATTTTTTAAACAACATTACAAATGGATATAGGGTGAAATTGACTTAGCCTATCAACACCTTCGCATTTGGGTATGAGAGCAAGATAGGTCACATTTGTAGCCTTAAGAATTTTCTTATTCTACTGAGATTCTTAGATAATAGCTAAAAGGTCAAGTTTGATGATATCCCAGAATTCTTGGTAGAATTCAGCTGAGAAGTCATCAGGTCTAGCCGCTTTCCCTTTATTCATTTGAACAATGGTTTCCTCAAGCTCTCCAAGTGTGATTGGTTTCATTAAATTTTCATTAATTTCATGCATCACCAATGATGAAATGCAGAAGAGAACCTAAGATTCTTCCAGTTATTCCCTATTAGCATCTTCCCTGAAGAGAGTAGAGAAGTACTACACTACCTCCTCTATAATTTCTAGAAAGGAGTTAAGCCGCTCACCTCTTTCATTGACTAGGGCAAAAATAGAATTGCCATGTCTCTTGGATTTGGACAAATTGAAGAAAAAGGATGTATTTCTGTCTACCTCCTAGAGCCATTCAACCCAAGCTTTCTACTTCCAAAAAATTTCCTCCTATAGCTCACATTCCTCTAGGTCTTTCATAGCCTGTGTTTCTTCTTGCAGTAAGTCTTCAGTCAGTCCTTCTTCCCTTATTATTCTCATGATATGATCAAGATTGGTTTGTGCAATAGCCTTAGCATGGAAAATGTTCCCAAAAATTTAGTGATTCCACTGCTTGAGCTTGTACTTCACATATTATAGTGTTTTGGCAAAAATGTACATCACCATACCATGGGTAGGCCTACCCCAACACCACCAATTGGCAACACACTCATGTAGAGATTGATCCCACAGCCACATGAGTTGAAATCTGAAGGAAGGAGAGTGGGGTTGATACTGTGAGACACTATTAAGCTTGATGGGCCAATGGTCTGATCCTCTCCAGTCCAAAATTTTAGACCTCATAGACCACATACCTCCAACCCAAAAATCTGAGACTAGAAAATGGTCAAGTCTCTCAGCTATGCAATATTTCCCACTCCTATGGTTATTCCAAGTAAACTATCCATTATTGGGCCTGACATCAACTAAATTCAAAATTTCAATGTAGTTGTCCATTAGCAAAGTACATGGGTCTAGCCTTGATGTGCCACCACTTTTTTTAGTCAATTCAAGAATAACATTAAAATCACCTACCATAATCCAAGGGTGGAAGGGGGCCAGGATATGAAAAAAACTTATGTGGCCCCATAAGGATTTTTTATCCCACCAATCATTGTGAGCATAGATATTGGAGAAGAGAATGACTTCCCCCATCTCAAAGCTAGAATAAATCACAGTCATGGAGTACTTAGAAGTTAGCTAGCCTATGAGGCCAATCTTTCATGGGTTCCATAGACAAGCTATTCCTCCTAAGTATCTGATAGTGTCAATGCATTGACATTCTCCTTGCCTCCACAACTTGGGCACTAGCCTGGACATGTCTTCAACTGAAATCTTAGTCTCCTGTAAGAAAAGGACATCTAGCCTATGAATTTTAATCAGGTTGTGAACATCATTTTATCTAGGGTTGTTGTTCAAACCCCTTACATTCCAAGATATTATAATCATTTCAGAGCGTTCAAAAAGTGTGCATCTAGAGTCTTTACTGACCCTGACTCCACCAAAGTCTCTCCCATTAGCTTGATCTTTTTTAGGTCCTTTTTTCTACTAGGCTTGCCATATTTCTCTCCCCCTCCTTTCTTAAGGTATTTTTGCAAAATTCTGAGATGAGGAGAATATTTACTACTTCTTACTACCCCTAAGTCCCCAATTTTCTTAATAAGGGGCATATTTTTATCTTCTTTAAGGGGAGAAACTGAGGAAGTCATTCCTTCTAAAATTATCAGTTGCTAGTCCATATCCATATGACAATCTCCAACATCATGTGTTTCAATTAAAGCCCCTAAAGCATTGGTCTCCTAAGCTGGTACCTCAATCCCTTAGTCTAAAATCATCAACCTAGGATTCACCTCCTACTGATTAAGGTCATCCAATATTTCAAATCTATTGAGCGAGTCATCTAATTATCTTTCCTTCAAGGACCATTTTTGGACTCTATTTCTATATCATCCTTTAATCGACACAAAACCATCATTTTTAGGTACCTCACCTAGAATTAGACCCCTTCCCTTGTTAGTACTAGAAGGAGTGTGAGTAGATTGAGTTGGTTGAGGTGCAGTGGATTTCGAGGTGGGACACCATCGCTACAAATGCCTGTAAGCATGACATAGATGACAGTGGAAAGGGAGGGTTTCATAATCTAGCTATTGTAACATTGAAAAAGGTCCCGCACTCATTTTAATAGCAGCTGGTAATGGCTTACTAAGATCAATTTCAACACAAATGTGGGTATAAGTCATTACCTTTTTCCCCAAGAGTGACATTGAGGAATTGACTAGCCTTCCCAACAAGGATGAAAGCAATTGGAGAGTGTCTTCTTAGTAGCATTCCACTGGAAAGTGGTGTAGACACACCCACATCAGGACACAGTTTGATAGTTCTTATGAATGTATGAAACTAGCATGCCAGGGCTTGATAAATAGTCCCACTTGATTATGGAAGTAAGGACCTCCAGAAACAACTCTTTGACAATCTGTTATATAGGTAAAAGTGACCATGAAATAGCTATTGGCTAGCAATGTAATATCCATTTCTCCTTTTGGTGCCCATGTCCTCTAAGCCCATGCTTCCAAGAATAACAGTGATGTCCTAAGTCCTAGAAACTTACAATATAGGGAGTGATTAGAATAGTATTCAATGTCTGCAGCAATCATTTCCATTGGTATAACTAGCTTGGGCCTCTCCTTGCATCTTTCCAAACAGCCATTGACTTTGGGGATAAGCATACTTGGTTGCTCAAGAGTAGAAAAGAACCTAAACCTTGTAAAAGTGGAGCCTTCCCACTACTGCACACTCCCTAAGATGCTTGCTATAGTCCAAGCACTTCCCTGTAGCTATGCCCTACTTTTCGCCCTATCATGCCCTACCCTATCACACCCTCCTACTCACCTTCATCCATCACGCCTTCCCCACTCATTCCTTTTAACCTATTTAGTTATTGATAAATATAAAAAAATAATTTTTGGTTTATATGAGGCCTAATAACATGAATTATCACTCTCACCAATGTTTAAAGGATACTAAGCTTCTATCTAAATAAAAGGTTGTGACCTCGAGAGAGGCCATAGATAGAGGTGTTGTAACTAGTTAGGTTGACTAATTTTATGATGTATATGCATATAATATAAGCAAAAATTACATATTAAGATTTTTGGGGTAGAGTGAGAAATGATCCTAACCCTCTAAAATGTAATTATAGGGATGGTTTCCTCTTGAATAGTGGGAGACAAGGTGACATGTCACATGTTATATATCTAAGAACCTATTTTTATGTGGATAAAGGAGATGGATCAATAATTTGTGTGGGCCTAGGATTTTTTAACATAAACCTACATGGATATTTATTAGATTACAAGGATGTGATATTTATCCATTATCCAACCTAAACTCATCATGAGTTGGGTATATAAGCACATAAAACTTTACTAGTGAAGAGTTACAATTGGGGATATATGTTATATTAAGACCTATAGGTGGACTAACATGTCCCTCCTCATATACTTTTCATGATTTCTAGGCACATTGATTGTGGTAGATATAATGACTCTATTATATCAGGTTATCACATGATAGCATATGAATGAATTATCCACTCTTGTATCTTATGAGATTGAATAATATGTTAGGGATAGATTTTTATAGATAGAACTACACACTATGGAAATGGTGCCCATTTTTTTTGGTATAATACATAGCTATCTTGACTCTACCATAGGTAGTGCTCAGGGGGGACACAAATATTAGGGATTCAAAATTTAGAGATTGGGTTGGCATCAATTCAAACCCATGACTAGCATAATAGTTATACTAGGGTAGAAATAAATAGAATGAGGGTAAGTAAGGTAGTATCCTATACATATTGCAATGATTATCACAATACCATTGAGAGTACATCACTATGTACATACAATACCATTTTATATAATTCCACATGTATATCCCTATCTATATAAGTATAAAAAGGTTAGAGTGGGAGGGGATAGAGACTAGGTTGTCATAGGGGGTGAGTAGTTACCTACTAGAGGAGAGCCAAAACGATAGCAGGATAAGGTTAAGATGAGTTATAACAAGTACTTATACCTATAATAGTAGGATGGTGATATAAGTATGATAATATGTTTATTTAATTTTAATTTTATAATGCATTACTTTTAATTTTAGTTATAAATTACTATATCAAATAATCTAGACTTATTACTAGTTTAATTATAAATAAAATTATATAAATTACTCAACACTATTATAAAATTTATACTTACATATTATCTCTAATTTAATATATGGGGAATATATAAAAATTATTAACATTATCCTAGTCCATTTATTTGGAATATATGAGAACTATTTATAGTTTTAAATTATATGTAGTCTATTTTGGGAGGCATAAGTTTATATTGTTTTAAACGGTCATTTATTGTTTTTAATTTATATGAATAGAGACATCATGTCAAATTTTTTTTATGGTTGGAGACTTAAATACTTAATGGATGATATTGATTAAATATTTTATGGTTAGTATTTCCATGTGGGCATTGGATTTAGAAACAATCAAATTATGGTTGTTGTAGGCCTCCATGCAAGGATAAGTATTAATATAAATGTATTTTCCCATACTTATCATAGGTTTGAGGAGAAAAATCATTAAAATGGAGAGATAATTCAATTTAAAGACAAGTTATATTTTCTATAGTCTCAAGTGAAGACTCCTAATGACATTTTTTGGGTTAAGAGGAGGGTAGGATTATTAAAACTAACAAATAGTGGAAGGGACAACCTCCAAGTAAAATGTTAGTATGAGACACCATAGGATTAGGAATTGAAACCCATGTAATTCATAAAAATTAAGGTATTATCATAGGCTAATGAGTAGGAGTCCTAAGGATTAAACATCTAGATGGGTCTAGTAGCATCCGATAAAGCCTTATGACTATTTTACTTTATCTATTTATTTTGGATTTTTGAGATTTTAGGCACACTTTCCCTATACAAAGATGGTTTTATTAAGACATGATTTATTAAAAATCTACATTTATTATATATAAATATAAACTTTGTATTATTTTAGTGGTATATCATTTTTCATTATTCTTTTAATCTTCAAGTTACTTTTAAGTTTGTACAGATTAGATGACTAGAAATGTGATGAAATGCCATGTATCTCTTATTTTATTGATAATGTTATGGATATGATTATATATTTGATATGTGGAAATATAATGTATGAAAACATGATGTGATTGATGTTTATAAAACTAAAAATGTACTAATGGTTGTTTTGCAAGTGATGATTGAGGTATTTCACTTACACAACATATAACTCTAAAATTATAATGAAGGGATGAAAGGGAGATAGGATATATGTGAGATAGTTAAAATAGAAAAATATACATCAAAATCTCACAAGGAACATGTGATTGACCTAATCCTTATGATCAAAGGGGAAATTGTACTTATTACCTTTAGACACCCTAATTTTGTTACCAATTTGGCATCATCTAAAGAATGTTAACTTTAATTAATCTATCCTAGTATAAAAAACACTCAAAAACTCCATGTTAATTATTTAATTATACCATGACAAAATTTAATCCTACTGTATCCCTCCATGAAATTAGTTAGGGATTAATTAGCTAATTAATGATGATTAATTAGTAAAGTAATCCCTAATTAAGTTCATGGAGGGATGTAGTGGGATAAAATATTAACTTGGTAATTATTACCTAATTAATGTCATGGAGGGATGTAGTGGGATTAATTATAATCATGATTTAATTAATTAATTAATTGACATGGAGTTTTGTGATTTTTTATACTAGGTAGATTAGATAAAATTAATAATGGATTGGATGACTATAAATTGTTAACAAAATTAGGGTGGAAAACATAGGGTGTATAAAATTTCCCACTTTGAAAGGGCATTAAAAATATAATTTAGAGAGTTTTTTTAACTTTTTGTTTAATGTAACAGGTGTCTAAGTATTTTGGAGTCATATTCAAGCTCTTTTTAATTTGAAATCTTAGTGTATATTTTGTTTTTAGGAATTAATTTATGTTTTACAAAATAGTAACATTTCTATTTTATGTTTTGGCATTATTTCTATTTGGAACACCATTTTTCTCTAAATATTAGTATTTAAGTGTTATGTGTAGGTCCTAGACATGCTTTGGCATTTCTTTGTTAAAGTTTCACGTTTGTGTTTTTTTAGGTGCTGGATAGGTTTTAATGTTTATGTGTTAAAGTTTGGAATTTTTGTATTCAAGTTTGAAATTTATGTGTTGTGTGCATGTCTTAGCTATAATTTGGCATTTGTTTTTGAATTTTGTCATTTTTTCTCTAAAGTTTGGTTTTTCTATTTTGTAGTTAAAAATTCATAGCATTATCATTTATATTTATATTACTAGAATTTCTATCTTGATCTTAAACATTTTTTATTTTTTTAAAGCATTTTTATTATTTTTATAACTTGCATGGAACATTGTGTGACAAAGACATATAATTTGAAAATGATAACTTATTTTATAGAGCTACATTAGAATAAGACCTAAAATCAATCAACTTTAACACAAGAATTAAATCATAATTCACAAAATCATATTTTTTTGTCTATTAACATTTTTTATTTTATGTGTGTGACCTAACCATGCATGCTCTTCTGTTACACCTCTAGGTGATCTTAAGAATTTTAATTAGTTTAGTCACTTATGTCTCCTAGGCCTAATGCCATATGATCTTTATTCATGTTGTAATGTGATCTTTGGAATTATAAATGGCTAGAAATTTATTTTTAAAAAATTTATGGGTTTATAAATTTAGATTTAATCAGCAAACACTATCCATAGTTCATGTTATTATAAAATATAAATATTTTTTGGAGTACATTTCTTCATTATGTAAGTGGAAATTTAGTTTTACCTAGTTTTTGTGAAGTGAAGTGGTTAAATTCTAAAATGCAGGGATTAGACAACACCCTCATATCATGGATTTGGGCTTCACGTACCAAAATATATGTAAAATACTCTCATAGTGAGATTGTAAAAGCCTAGTTTAGAATCAATATAGATGAAATCATGTAGTGACACTAAGAAAAAAAGATTTCTTAGGATTACCCACTCTCACCATTGAGGTATATATGTGGCCCACTATACAGTTTTAATCTAACTTTATTAACACATAGTTATTATTACAAGTGTATAATTATTCCCTCCCTTATAAAATAATTTAAAAATAAACCCTAATAAAATTAATGGCACCTAAAATGTGATATCAATCTAGACTGAACGAAACTATTAATTAGGAAAACAATTTTCACTATAATCAATTCCATTTTAATGAACCTTTTAATCATGAAAAAATTCATGAAAAATGATAATAATATCCTTAGAAACAAAAGAGAGTACAATGATGGAAAGGATGATTTATTTCAAATAGAACATGGTCGTGCCCAAGTATACTTGTTCCTATTTTAAAATAAAGATGACATTCATATGCAACTTATATAAATAGAAGTGAATATAACTACATATTATAATCCCATAAATATAACACATTATAATTAGACAATGTAAAACATTACCAAGCTAAGAACATGATAATCCTATCAATATTACTATCTAAACTAAAGTAGGCCTAGAATCAATCAATGAAAAGCCTAATCCAAATGTGTCTCATGTTGAACTTGGGAAATGGAAATTTGTTCTACTACATCCACACCCTAAAGATCCAAATAATGATAAATTTAACCAAATTAAAAACCTAAGTCAATAGTTATAAAAATTAGTGTCCCATATAAATCATATAATAACAAAACCTTCATATAAAAATCAACAATCCACTACTAATCATGCCCTTGAGCTACAAAAAATTACTTTATATTACCCCTATCGTCACCACTCAAAGGTGTGTCATTTTCCCAATAATGGAAATCTATGAAGGATTCTCTCTATGAATTGAAATATGGAATATGATTGTTAGTATGTAGAAAATGTATAGTGTGTTAAAATAATGGACACCTTATCCATGCACCTTCTCAATCATTTCATCCAATCACAACTTGATGGCCCTTCTCTACATGGGATATTGATCTCATTATGAAGATACATCCTTATTCCTATGATAACCACAAATACATAATTACATCCATTTAATACTTTACCAAATGGATATAATATGTGTACAAAGCTATATGTATTTGACATATTAATAAATACTAACTCAAAGAAGATAAATCTTATTTACACTTATGATTGTTAATACATCAAATATTTGGGGTCATGACCAAGATGGATCTGCTAGACCTAACCAAGGGATATCTTACCAAAAAAACATCACTAGAGAGGGTTTCAAAGCCCTTAGTCAAGAAATACTATGAAATAACCATATCTATGTCCTATGTTATCATATTCACAAAGTAAATAACAAGTAAATTAAAATCTAATCTAGCGATCACCAAATCTTATGGCACAAATTTTGGGTAATAAACATAAAAATTAAACATGTAGATAACATATTTAATCATGTCAATGTATAGGAAATCCTGATTCATGGGAGAGAAGTACAAATGTAAATATATATACTCTTACAAATAAGGCAAAAAGTTAGTAATAATTACCTTTAAAGATAAACCCATCGAGCCTCAATCCCTCCCTTGTCTAAGGTTTTTTGCAAGAAGTTTTTGTCATATGTAAGGATAACATGGATAAGTTATCTCTAGGATACACAACCTATCTATTCATCTAAATTACTTCTACATAATACAATATCTATATCTCCAAATATAGTATTGAAACCCTAAACAATGTTCATCAAGTAAAATTGTGGATATACATATGCACAATAAAATATTCTTATTATTATCTATAAATGATGAAAATAGATATGTATATATAATTGAATCTAACCCTAAATTTTTTTGAAAATTTAAGTGATAGGCTTTTCCAAATTAGAATCTATATCATTATTTGATAAAAAACAAATTAGGTCTTGGTTTAGGTCTACCAAGGCCAACCTGGACTCAAAACATGGTTTAAAAAAATAAAATACAAGATCAGCCCACATTGAAAGTGTATGCTAAATGTCAATAAAAGGTTTTATCCTTAATAAGGTGCTAAGTAAGGTGGTGAAATGATTGGATAAGTGTGTAATAGAGGAGGCAAGGATTATGGAAGTACATAGGAGAAGGTTGTGTAGATATCAAGTGGAGGTATAGGGGACAATAATCTTAAGAAACACCAATGGTCTACCCACCCCTTTCTTGGTGCACCCTTTTAGGCATGTACTAAGAGAAATTGAGACTTGATGGGCTACTGCAAGAGAGAAATCATTAGTAATTTATAAAGTTTTAAAATATTATGTATACGTATCCCCCAATCAAATCTCATCACATGTCACAAAGGTGTAATAAGGGAGGTGCTTCAAGAAAATAACATAGTAAGACATAATGCTAAAGTTGAATAAATTATAGTAAGAAGAAAATAAGATAATGAAAAGACATAATTGAAAAACACATACCTTTACTTACCTTAGTGATGTAGATAATAACAATAGTTAAATAAAATTAAATGTGTCTAGTGTAGGTAACATTAGGCAAACCTATATAAATTAGCAAAAAAGAGCAAAAAACAAAAAAAAATCAAAAAACACATGTAATATACTAAAATATTCTTTATAATGTTAGGATTTCATAACATCTTTCAATTTGGAAAAAGAGCTTGTAGATATAAAGATAGGATCAAAAAATGGAATCTAATTGTAAATAATTGATGGGTAAATATTTTTTTATAGTAAATATAAATAGGATGAAAAATAATTCATTTGTTATTTTTACTATTATGAGAAAATAGTGGTTGAAGAGACCCATTTGGATCCTAGAGAGTGATCATGGTGAGGAGATGATAACTATGATGGGGAGGATGCATAATGACAAAAACTAGTGCAACATAGGTAAGAAAACATGATTTTAAATATTTTTGAGTAATTTTATTTGAAATTGAGATAAATATAGAGAATTAACTTTTAGGGAAAATTTAGACACAAAAAATAACCCTAGGAAATTTTTAGGTAGACTCAAGGTAGAATGGGGTACTGGCTAGGAAATGATCATACCAATAAATTCCTAAGGAAGTTATGGCAAATGGTCAAAAAATTATTTTATATAAATAAAAAAGTCAACCTAGTTGATTTAGTTTATAAGGTGTGAAGGAAAAAGGGGCTACCCACATTGTTGTCAGCCAACATAGTATTATTGAGAGTGTCCAACTACATAACATTAGGCTGACATAGTTTGGAATGAGAAGATGCCTAACATAGTACCCTTTGGCCAATATAGTTGGTAATATATGGCTGATTTAGTTTGCTAAAGGGGGCTGAATATTTACTAGAGGGATGATGTAGTATGTTAAATTTAAAAAAGGGTTGATTTAGTATCAAATTGGCTAATAAAATATGAATGATAAGGATTGAATATATAACAATGGGCTAATATAGTATAAAAATACTGTAACATGGTTGATTTAATACTATATGGTCCAATGGTGTAAAATAATAAGAAAAAATAAGAAACTAAATCAAACAAGTTGATAAAGTAGTTAATTTATAAATTATCAAGGATTTATTTTAATTATTATGACATGAAGATCTATACATCTTCTATTGTTTGATATTTTGTAGAGACACATGATATTTTAGAGCATGGGGAATGAATTGTAGCTACCAGATTTGCTAAAGTGTTTGACTGACATGGATAAATCTTGATTAATCACTTTGGGATTTGATAACATTATGGAAATGAGACAAATCCCACTAAGTTTTTGATATTATTATCATGTTCCTAGGAGCATAGGAATGGTTGACCAATACTTTCTAATGGTAGGTAGAAGGGGACACCATTGAGGTGGCTATTACTCTATAGGATGTCCATGCATTACTTGGAATTATGATAAGTAGGACATCAGTGATCATAGATACACTAGAGTTTGAGGATGAGAGAAGATCCTTAGCTCAGGGGGCTATAGGCTCAAATAAGATCTACCTTGGGATGAGGGTGAACTTATTAAATGTTTAGGATATTTATTGGATGTTGTGTAGAGGGAAGAAGATGATAGGACTAGTTGTTTTTATTATCGTGTTGATATGTGAGAGATTCACTATGTATCAATTAGCTATATTACCCCATGTAGTCAATGATAGGTTTCCTAGGTTCATAAGACGGAGGCAAGACCATGTAGCATGGGTTATGACTCATGTCGTAGATTTAAATAACATCACATGAGAGAAGATAATGTGTCATCCATACACTAACATAGATACCATATGTCCTAGTTGGTTTATCATTGTTATTGGGTTGGCATGTGTCTATATCACATGATACTACACTTCATGTGTAGAGCTTCATCTAGTGGCTTCCATACCTAGATATCTAGGACTACCCCATCTAGTGGCCCCTCTAGTAGTACATATGTATTGGGCACAAAAAGATATAGATATGAGAAGGAGAGGAGGTGTATGGGTGCTTGTGTAAATACCAAGGATTAGGATTTGATATTATAGACCATAGGCTAATGAAGTCCAACATTAGGAGGTATTCAAGCCATGTGGAGGATATGTGATGGATGTGGATGTAGGACCACAACAAGTATCATAGCAAAGGCAATAATAGCCACTATGAGATTTGAGAGATGAAGGAACCATATATGTGAGAAGGTGTAGGCATTAGTTGTTATGTAGAGGTATATAGAAGTAACTTAGATATATTTGGTCCAAATATCAACCACTAAGTAGAGGACCATGGTAGTCTCAAGTGGTGACTCCGTAATTTACATTAGTGTAGATGTAGTCGATGGAGGAGGTGTTTAGTGGTAAAGTAGATGGGGTGATCATAATCAAAGACACCAACACTAGTGAGAAATGTGTTAAAATTTAGTTTAGATTTTTGATATATAACACTGGTTGCATTATTAATATGATAAATAGATGATATGTGTGTGTGTGTGTGTGTGTGTGTGTGTGTGTGTGTGTGTGTGTGTGTGTGTTTGTGATTAGATGTCCATTTGGTTTTTGGTTTTGTATATATGATGATAGAGGAGGTTATATGGGGAATATTAGTGATGGTTACACACCATGAAATTTTGGATGGGGTGATGAAACTATATGACCATACCACTCTAGATGATCATGAGGTTTTGTCTTCCCTAGAATAGGTGGGCTAGTTTAGACTAGTCAGAGAGGCTATAAGGTAGATATAAGCATGTGTAGATGGATCATATCAATTGGTAGGGATTGGATCTCAATATGCATTACATTGGAAGGCCCTAGCATAGGAGAGAGTTGCACACAAGTTACTACCATCTATCTAAGATAGGTATAGGAATAGGTGGCTAATATGAATGGATAGGTTATTGGATTGAGATCCCAAACTACCTCTTAACAACATATTATTCATAGGGGCTAGTCATAGGCATCTACGGGTATCATGGTTTGGCCATGGGATAGACATGATGGAGCACAACCTTAGAGATGAAACTATTACATTTTGTACATTATATTGTATAAAACATGTGACATATATATTGATGTTGATAGTTTGATTTGTCTCAGAAGTTGTACTTGGATTTTAATGTGCATGCATGGATATATTTCATTATTAGTACACATATTTAGATTTTTGGGTATATACTATTAGAAATATGTGATGTACATTTTATTTTATAGCATTATGTGATACACATACATGGATAATAAAAAAGACAAAATGATTTGGAAAAGTATAATTAATCAAAATAAATGTAATACACACTAAATAACAATGGGAAATGTGTAAAAATAAAATATGACTAAATATAATAAACCAAAGATAGTAAAAAGTAAAAAATGTTTTCAAACCATGTAAAATATTACACCAAATTAAAAAAAACAAAAATCGTGCTATATCACGTTAGGAAGTATGAAAATATTGTAAGAAAATGGAAGTCACATGAAAAACCAATGGTATAAAAACAAAATAATTAAGTCAATTAATCATACTAAATCAAGCAAAAAATTATAAAAATAAAGATACAATGTAAAATTAAATTTAATTAATCACACTAATTCAAGCTGGGAAGTATTAAAAACTTAATAAAATGGTTGTAAGCATGCACACAATCATACAATAAGAAGATAAAAGTGAAATATGTATGAAGTAAGCATAAAAAATACTAAATGAAGATGGGAAGTATATCAATGATGTGTAACTCATATTCAAACACTACATATCTCAAATTTGATGCATGTAATTTTATTATCACTTGGTTATAATAGGAATTGGCTATTGGAATATTTTTTGAGGGCCTAGTCCTATCGATGGCCTTACACTACAACTCAAAAAGAGAGCACCAATGAGGTGGAATAATTGTGGTAATGACTTAAAATATATTTTTAGTGTGGTAATTTGAGAGGAGGGCCTAATATTATCTATTGTCTCAAACTACAACTCACAAGGGGAAAACCAATGAGGTGAATGGTAATAAGGAAATGTTTTATTATGGTGATTTTTAAGGAGAACCTAGTCTCATCTATGGTCTTACAATAAAACTCACAAAGGGAAAACCCTAGGGGTAATTATTAGCTAACAAAATAATATTTCTCATGAATAAATATTAGGAATGTTGTAATTAAATAGGGAATGAAAAATCCATGACATAGGTAGCTATGAGAAGACCTTTGGAAACATAAGGCATACAAGGTATAGAATAGAGATACTAAGAGTCCAGTGACCATCAAAATATAGAGGATGTCTACTAATAATAAGTGCAAAGTTGTATAGGCAAATAGGTGAGATAGTAAGAAAAACTTATTCTAGTTAGATGAACAATAAAATTAAAATGGACCAACCTTCCACAACATGGTCCCCATTCTACTATGATGATTGGTTACTTTTGTGATGAAGTAGGTAGCACTAAAATATTTGTTATTGTCATTTTCTTATATACTATCCTACAAAAAACCAATGGACCTTGACTCTATTATGAGGCTATAATGGAGTTTGATATTTGATTATAAAAAGGAGACATGATATGAATCACATTTTATAGTGTGATTTGACATTTGAATTTATGTGTTGTAATTTTTATCATTGCCTTTTGTTTAAATGTTTTGGATTTTAAATTTTATGGATTTTATGATTCTTCCTCCATGAAGATTTTTAATAACAATCATGAGTGATATAAGTGATACACATGAATGATCTTTATAATTTGGTTAAATTAATCTAAATATTCAAATATATGATTCACTAAATAGTTAGGCTTACCTATGAACCAATATGTAATCTCTAGTTTCAACAATATGTATACTTAGTATGTTATAGGAATATAAAGGAATAAAATGAGAAAACAAGAATATTATTAAATATAAATACAATGATAATTTTTTTTTATAATTAATCATATGGTAAAGAAAGATTACTAAGGCAATCAATGTTTGTATAACCAATTCACAAGGTTAATTATCCAAGTGTTTGATATAAGATATCAAACAATCATTGGGAAATAAAAACACATCCATGAACTAAATTATTTCATAAACATAAGTGTGAAATCATGGAATTAATGAAAAATAATCCATATGAAAAATAAAATGAAGGTAAATAAAACCATATACAACACATAATATAAATATCCATGTAAAATAGATAGGTGAAATCAAATTTGACACATAGTCAAATGTTATAAGATGTATAAAAGTGGATCACAAGTCCAATCCAAAGCCATAATGAAGAACAAAGTGAAATAAAACCATGACATGTTCATAAATATTGATAGATTTAACCAAAAATATTATTCATCAGAACTGAACCATCTCTATCAATGTGGATCCTACCGACATATAAAATATCATAAATGCTCATGGAATGTTGTGCAAAGACCTCTTTCTAAATCTCTTTAATAGAAAAATGTAGGTGTAGCTAAGGGATCACGCTCATGAGGGATCACACACATCTAATACTATAAGAGAGGAATAGGTTCTATAATAAGAATGGTATTTATGGGATGGGAAGGAGGCACTAGTTGTGGAGAAGAAGCCATAGACAGAAAAGGAACCATAGGTGGGGAAGAAGCCACAGATGGCGAATAAGGCTCTATGGGAAAATAAGGAGGAGCCTTCTTGTGTGGGTGACCTATGGAAGTAGGAATATTTTGTGTAAGTATTGAGATAAGGTGATTATGAATGTGTTGGTAGAGAATATAACAATGATCACTATGATTGGTACCACACTCATGCCAAAGACAATATACCTCCTCATATTTAGGGATGTACTTAGGTAACATCTTGGGATGAGGTATAGCCTTATCATTGGGTTAAGTAATAGTGGGATATAATGTACCAATATATTGTCAAATATTTTGTAAATGGGTGGAAGAGTGATTATATATCCCATGGAAGCAATAGATACACTTGCTAGTAGACTTTGGGGGCCTATTAATGGAATAGGTAGATGGAGAAGCTAGGGGTAGCTAATATAACTGGTATCCTCTAATATAATGACTGAAAACTTTATGTATATCACAATATGGTTGATTGGTCTATTGGGATGACATGTGATCAAGCTGTGGTAAATGAAGAATGCCATCACTAAGGGGAGGAAGGGATGAAATAAAAACTAGACTAGGCTCATATGAAGGTAAATATAGATCATAAATATGATGGGGCTTAACTGAAGGTAGAGTGGGAGTAAGAACCAAAATAGGCTTAGTTGAAAGTGAGGCTGAATGTGTGAAATGATTAAAAATAGTAGTTGACATCTCTAAGGGAAGTAAACTAGAAGGATCCTATTATCTAAAAAATGGTAATGACTAGTCATGGCATGATCCATGAACATGATTTTAAGAGGATCTACTAAAAATGGAGGTGTAAAATGATATCATTCCATATCTACCCTATGAAAAATAAGAGGAATACTCAAATTAATAACTATAAAGGAATTAATGCTATAATACAAATGAAAATACTAAAATAAAAAAGTATAATATATAAGAATCTTAACATTTTTAGCTTGGAAAAGTCATAAAAATGGGTCATCTAAATCATAACTATCATCATATTCTCATGTATGTTGGTCAATGGTACATGTGGGTATGACCTTATAATTATAAGTCACATGATAAATATAATGTAGATTTCTATTTAAAACCATAGGTATATCATCAATACGATGTTGACAATACCATGGTTAAAAAGATTGAGAAAGTTAGGTGATGATGTGCGGGGATAAATTAGAAGTTTTGATCCAAAGGCTTACCTCATCTAGCTCATCATCATGATAATATAGGAGGTTAGGTGGTATGATCCCAATGAGTTTAATGTTACCATTATAACCTTTAGTATAATTGATAGGGTAATTAAAGTGTTGAGATTCTTTAAATGGGATACTAGGAAAAGGTTCAAGGGTAAGAATTTTAAAGACACCATGTTCTTGGAATTTTTTAAAATTCTAAGTGTTTGTGTCTACTTGAATATTATAAAAAAAACCATTATGGGATAATTTAATGAATTTAAACATGGATGATGTGACATCCCTCATATGATGAGCATTTTGTCTAGAAATCAAGATGTTATAATAGAGGGGAAAGTTAAATAGTATAACTTTCATGCAGATGGTGATAAGAGGGACATTAATGGGAATCCAAATGAAATATAAAGGAGACATTTGCATTATATCATAAATTGACATGTGATATGTGTAGACTTGAGATTTCATTTATAATATACAAGTGTTTTAATGAAATTGAGAGAGGTAATGAAAGTACCTAAACCCTCATCATTTAAGGCAAACTTCACTTGGATATCACCAATTTGGATGCTAATGAATAGATGAGGATCATCCACATGAAGAATAAAGTCATATATAATCATATAAGTGATAAGAAACTAAAGGGAAAGAAAACATTCCATTATTTAATCATGTATAGACATATCTTCTCATTGTTGAAAGGTACCATCTCTGAACCTAGAAAAGGTAGATTCATGTCCTATTAGAGGAGGATGAAGGATGGTCATTTCAAAAAACAATTGCATTATATGGTATTAGTGATGGGGGTAATTTTTCATTAATTTAAGGAAATGTATTTAAGATGAAATATGAATTTTTTTTTCAATTGGGTCCCATTCATCATAACCGATGGAGGATTGGTAATAATATGTGCATAATGCTGTAAGATATCTTGTGGAGGGTTGGAAGAGAAATTAAACTTGTGTTGGTAAGTTATAGTTAGTTTAGTTTGAATTTAAATAGGTTGATTATTTTGAGGTGGTGGGATGGTTTATTGAGGTATTTATTATGATTGAGTTGAATAAATAATGTTAGAAGGTTGGGGAACATTATCTATATGTGTAGATATTAGAGGAATAGTAGAGATAGTGTGAGATGTATGATCCATTTGAGTTGTTGAAAGTGGTTCTTGGAAGGTTATAAGGTTATATTTCCCAAAATACATGAGATGAGATGGGGAAATTTCTTAAATAATGTAAAATGTTTGATAACTTTGGTGTATGGGTGTCAGATTATAATTTTTAAAAGTAACTACTCTTTGCATTTTTAGTGATATATATAGGACTTTAAACATAATTTATAGGAGTATTATTTTCATCGCTATATTGATGATTGGAAAGAGGAGATTTGCATATATCAAGATGAATATTAGCTTGATTTAAATCTTGATTTTTGTTTTATGCTTCATGGGCTTTAAAATCTATGTCATATGTTTTTTTAGGATTAGAAATGAGTGATTCATGATCAAATTTTGGGTCAACAAATAAATCCATATCTAGATTACATAATTGTATACAAGTCTTCTTAGAGTGTCCCCAACTTACATGAAACCAACAAAATTTATTCAAATCATGCCATGATTTCATTAGATGAGTGGGGTAAAGATATAATGATAGAGGCCTTGGAATATGATTTTGAAGATCATATAAGGATAATGGTTTGTAGACATTAATGTTATTTGTTTCAGAATATGTAGGATTATGAGTGTTTTTTGGAGGGGGAGCATGCTTTATGGTGATATTGGGGATGACTACTTGAATATTGTGAATAGTGTCATAAGTATCAATAATGTCGTCATTAGTATCATGATAATTTTTATTCTTAATGAGCATGTGATTGCCTATGGTATGTTGATATCGTTCAAATTGGTTCATGAAAAAATCTTGTCGCTTATCTTGGTCAAGATTGTTTCCAAAATTCTTGAGGAGAGAGTCATAACTTGATATTTCAACTTGGGGTAGAGATCATTAGTTAATAGGTAAAGGAGGTTATTATACACCATATTATACTCACATTTTTTGGACAATATATTCCATCATTTAATGAAAATGTATGTCATTTCAATTTCAAGTTATTTACAATTTATAAAGTAAGCTAAGTTATTGTGAGGAAGATCATGAGTTTGAAACTCTTGCACTAGGGAGTTAACTAAATCTTAAAATATGGTGGTAGAATGGATTTTTAGTTGATTATACCAATCTAAAGCATCTTCAAGGATTATTTTAGATAATATATTGGTAGAATTAAAAGTATAATGTTTGACCTAATATTTATAAGGGCTACCAAATATTTCTAATTATAATGTGGGATTAGTAGAAACATTATAGGTAATGGTAGGCATGATACCTCCTACATCGATATTAGAAATTTGAGCTATAAGAGGTTCATTTTGGAGATGTTTGATTTGTTTTATTAATGAGGTGTGGTTGAGAAACAAGGTTACCATGGGAATATATAATCAGGGGGGGGGTTGTGGAGGCATTTTGATTTTTCACTCCCCATGAAACTTGTTGGGGTTGATTTTGAAGGTTAATGAGATGGTTTTGCATCTGCATCATTTAATTTATGTTATTGGTTTGAAAAACATGCATTTAAGTGAGTGTTTTAGATAAGAGTTGGTGAGTTTCGGTAGTATTTTTACTTATGTGTGTAGCATGTGAAAAACTGGTAGTGGTATTAGTGGCTTGAGTTACACTATGAGTAGTAGAATGCACTACACTAGTGGCATAAGAAGCATTGGTAGAAAAGGAATAACAAGTATCATGATTAGTACTATTAGTAAAATATGCACTATTGTAATGTTAACATTAGAATAAAAGGAAGCACTAGCAACATGATTAGAATTGGTAGTAAAAGATACACTAGTGGAATGATTAAATGTGAAGGTCTTTGGAGAAGGCCCACTAGAAGTTGGACCTACCATGTTAGATGAGATACATAGCATGGAGGTTGAATAAGTCATAGAAGAAGATGTTATGGTGTGTGAAGGAAAAAAAATAGAACAAAAAGGCTAAAAAAAAAATAAAGTGTCTCCCCCAAATCTATGAGAGAAGGTAGGGGAGGGGGAAAGAGGTTCTTCTACTTGAGTACCTATCATAATATTATAAATGGTTGAACGGTATTTTCTTCTATGTTTAGTAAATTTGTTATTAAAGAAGAGTATTTTAGGTGTGTAGTCTAATTCATGTTTATATTTTATGGATAATAAAGGTTTACAAAGTAAGGATGATTGATCAAGACTCCCATAGTTAGTAGTGCAAGTGGAAACATGAACATTTCTTTCATATAAAGTGCAAGCCACAAGATATTTCTTGGGAAACCTATTAGGATTGGTAAAGCTCATCATTTTTTTAAGATTTAACTCTATATTATCCTCTAATAAGATATTAATGATGACAAAAAGAGGCTAAAAATTTTATCAAAAGAAGGATTAGGTAATATGATACAAATTCAGATAGATCAATAGTGTTTTGTAAAATAGGGAATATAATAGATACAAATAGGACATAGTAATGTTAGTTGACTATATACTATTGATTAGGAAACATGACCATAAATAAGAGGACACAGTCAAATAGGTTAACTATGTACTCCTAAATAGAAAATTAAACTTGAAGATAAAGATACATAGTTGTATAGGGTGACTATGCACTAAAGGAAAATAAAATAAATAGTATGTAAGAGACTAAGTCAGTAGGGATGATAGTGTTCTAAAAATAGATAATGATTTATAAATATAATATATAAGCAAATTAAATATATCATACAATCAATTATATCAATGTGATTGATCCAATTGTAACACATAGCACAAACATTGCACCAACACTGGCTAATGCAAGTTTTGAAATATAAAATATAGTGATCAAAGAGCAAAAAATAACTTGAAAGTAAATTCTAAATAATTTTTAATTCCTAAGTGTTGTTAATTTTTAATAAAGTTTGAAATTAATGTGATGGGGAGTTGGCTATTAAGGAACTAGTAATCAGTCTATGGACAGTTTTAGGAAGTTCAAGATGAAAAGGAGATGTATTGGTGATGGTACTATCTTGGTACTAGGGCACATGCTATCACTTTAAAATCCTATAGTAATAATGGTGTTGGGTGATTTTCTAATATATACCATCAACCACATGTTTATAGTTGGCCATAAAACCATGTTAGCTTCCCCTTTAGTGATGAAATCTAATGAGTCAAACCTTGAGAATACAAATGTTTAATGTTTTTTTGTGTAAAGTGATTTGAAAGTGTGTACAAAAGAGAAAAATAGTGTGATAAAATAGGTAAATTAGAAAACCACCTAATAAATATATGTTTGTTACTCTAAGTGTGCAAGTAATTGAAATGAAAGGTGAATTAATTAATAGCAAAAGAAGGTTAATACCTTAACTATGAAGAGTACATAATTGGTTTAAGAAATATTGTATGTAAACAATGCATAATAGATTCAACTGGGTTGCTACTATTATGTAGAAGTAATATCTAGAAAAACATAATTGAATAGGTTAACTATGTCCTTAAAATATAAAATAAGCTATAGGACTTTACCGATCTAGTCAACCAAATTTGTTGTAGGGTTGTAGTTTTACATACTACAAACTTTTGAGTAATAGTAATGGAAATATAAAACTAAATTGATAGAGAGAGTAGGAATGAACCTTGGTGGGTTTGAAGATTCTTAGATTGAAATTTTTTATGTTGTGATGATCAAGTGATGATTCAAATATAAATAGATAATATGATGAAAAAAATAAATACATGAAAGAAAACCTACAAAGGTCTAGTTCATTTTGGGTTTAATATAATGTATACAATGGAAAATATAGTTTCCATATTAATCAATCCTAACTTAGAGAAGGTAAATCTTACTTACACTTTTGATTGTTAATACATATATATTTAGGATCATGACCAAGATGGATCTTATAGACCTAACCAAGGGATATATTTCCACAATAACCTCACTAGATAGGGCTCCAAATACTTTAGTCAAGAAACACTATTCATTAACCCCAGCTAGGTCCTATATTTTTATATTCACATAGGAAATAACAAGTAAAGTAAAATCTATTCTAGTGCTCACCAAATCTTTTGGAACAAATTGGGGGTAATAAACATTAAAATTAAAAATGAATATAAGATATATACTCATGTAAATGTATATAAAGTCAAAATACATGGGAGATAAGTACAAATATAAATATATCTACTCTTACAAAGGAGAAAAAAAGTTAGGAATACTTACCTTTTAAGATGATCTCTCCAAGCCTCAGTATCTCCCTTTGCCAAGGTGATTCACAAGAGGTCATTGTGGTATGTAAAGATAACAAGGATAAGTTAGATTTAGGCTACACAACTTCTCTATGAATCTAAAAGACTTTTTCATAAGATAAGATCCATATATCCAAAGAAATTATCTACACCCTAGGCAATTCTCCTCAAGTAGAATTGTGGATAAGAAGATGCATAATATAATATTATTCTTATTATATCTAAATTAATTAAATCTATATATTTGTGTGTGTGTGTGTGTGTGTGTGTCTAAATCTAACCTTAAGCCTTTATAAAATTTAGCTAATAGTGTTGGCCAAATTCAACTCTATATCATTATTTGATAAAAATAAATTAGTTCTCGATCTAGGTCAGCCAAGGATAACTCAGACCCATAATGTGCTTTTAAAAAATTAGTTACAAGGTTAGCCCAATCCAATAGTGTATGTTAAATGTCAAAAATGGGTTTTAGGCTTATGAAGGGGCTAAGTAAATTGGTAAAATTCTTGGAGTGTGTAAAAGAGGAGGTGAGGATTAGGTAATTACATAGGAGAAGGTTGTGTAGATGAAAAATGGTGGTATAGGGGATGAAAATCTTACAAAGCACCAATGGTCTTACCACCCTTTTCTTGGTATACCATTAAAGGAATGAAATTAGAGAGATTAAGACTTGACGGTTCCTACAAGAGATAAACCATTAGTAATTTAATAAATCTGAAAATATTGTGTTTACAAAATCCATCCCTTTCACATATGTAACTAGAAAATAGATATCCAAGTTCATCCTTAATCACATAATTTGATGTTATGATATCCCTTTAGTGATCATTTATGACAACATGAACTTATTTATTAACAAATAAGTCAATAACCTATGTAACCAATTCCATATCAAACATAAATATTTCACACCTATTACCCCAACATACTGGGTAGGCTAAAGATTTTATTAAAAATCTCACCAAAATTCTCCAAAATATTGTCAAAGATTCTAGTTAAGATTGGCATCTTCAACATTATCCTACCTTATGGGATTACCATGCTAGTATCCACACACCCATAGGGGAACACCTTATTCATTTGTATTTGTATGTAAATCTAGCTTACCTATTTATATTAAACTAAACTCTTTGTACATCTCCTTTCAAGATATAATCAATGATGAGGGATGAAGAGATGCATGGTTTCATGAGTTGGAACTTCTTGATGAAAAATGACTCAATACACTAGATAATATGAAATCATATCTAAACATGATATCAATAATATATAAAAATCATATCAAATCCATATAATTTTAAATTGCTAACCTCATCCTAAAACAAAATAAAATAAACACCATAAATATCTTGAAAATAAAGGTATGTTTGAGCCTAATTCATTAAGTCCCTATGTTATCATCTCCACAGTTGGGTCAGGTGTGTACAAGTTGGACATATAATAATGAGAATATATTGATAAACCCATGAATACCATACATCCCAAACACTTCCTTTTTAAAAGGTGTTGATTATATCCAAATAAATTAAAATAATAAAAAATTGAAAAAAATAAAAAAGGTTGAAAAAAATAAAAATAATAAAAAAATGATAAAAAATAATTGAGAAATTTCCATAATAAAAAAGTAGATTTTGGTGTCATGTGTAAATATTTTATCGACAAGCACCCTACACTTTTAGGTAGTCCCACTCCATTCAATCCTATCCATCCTAAACCATCTATATTCCTACTTTTGATGTTTATAAGGACATGAAAATATTATTGAAATGTAGTTTTTAAAACATCTTGTTATATTAGATCATTTTTAGATCCCACTAAAATCAATGCCATAATGGCACATAGACAATTAAGAACATAGTTCTTATGTGATATAGTCCTTAGATATCCAATACTAAATCCCTCAACCATTACATCCACTATCATCACCATCCTCAATATTATAACCATTTTTTTCTTTGTTCTTAGCTATGTTACTTGTAAAAAATTTGAAAAATCCAAAAAATAGAACGGTTATAAACCCCCAAGAAACATTTGTATTTTCTTTAGTCCTATTAAAATCCTTTTTCAACATTAAAAAAATCATTTTAACTTATTGTGATATATCATTTCTAATCCATCCCCCTCACATACATCATTATCTATGAAAAATCAAAGTTGCATCTTTATTGGGATTGATATATCCAATACAACCCCATTGCATATATCATTTTTTAGGAAAATCAAAATATATTATTATCATTGATCACCAAACATTGGGTATTTAATTTGATAAGGAACAAAATAGATTCTTAGTTTTTTTAATAATGGTAAAAAGGCTTCTAAAATGGGACCCTACCATTTACATTGAACATACATGCATGGTCATAAGATCTAGATATATCAATATGCCTGAAAAAGAGAGGAAAAAAACCATAGAAGCTATAATAACATCACAAAAATAGAAAAAAATTAGGGGAAAAGAAGAGTGCCTTATCACCTAGTATATTTCCACTCATACAAAATGTCAGTCTAGTTCTTTATCATCTTATTGATAATAAAATCCATGTTGTACAAAATCTGAGGATCAAATTATCTATCCACCACTAAGTTGTTCCTCTTCTTATCTGACCTAGTCTCGTCCTCTTAAAAATAAACTTTAGGCCCTCCATACTTTTCATGAAATTATGCAGGGCCACACAATTGAATACTAATTGTTTAGTTTATGTATATTTTTAAAAATTACTTGTTATCGTTACTTTTTGTATCATTTAATATTATTGTGTATTTGTCAGTCCTACTACATATTATAATAATTTCATATTGATTATTCATATCATGCTACATATTTTCATATGATATAGTTAATATTAAGTTGATTAAACATTTATAGTTAGTGTACTACTATTAGAATTCATCATTATATCATTAACATTCCTAAAAATTCATTCTAACTAACTATCCATATGTAACATTCATTCTCACCCACCAAATTCTATTTATTCATCCACCACCCCCCTATGTTAATCATAGTTATTCCATTTCAAACCATATTCTCATTTAAATATCCCATCCATATATTTAATACCCACACACCTTCTTGAGGGGGCATCTTCCTAACCACCATTCCAATAGGAGCATCCTCATGTACCCATATTTCTTTTACTCCATTCTTTGAAAAGTCATTGTTTTTTATAGGTGCAATGCCCTTTAAAAGAGGGGGAAATGTATAAACCCTAATTATACCATCCAATTTTGTTTCCAATTTTCCATCATCCAATCAATCATTAATTTTAGTTATTCCTAAATGTTATCACAAAACCATAAAACCATCATGTTAATTAATTAATTACACCATAACCCCATTTGATCCCATTACATCCTTACATTAATAATTAGTTAATAAATCCTTAATTAATTTCATGCACACATAATTAATAAAAAATGAATTAAAAATAATAGTTATCTTAACCCATATCAACTCCTTGATCAAAATGTAATCTTAATATATTCATCAATTCACGAAATTAGTTAACTCATTTATTTATGTTTGCACATCCATAACTCAATTAATTTATCTAATCAATCAAATTAGTTTTAAATAAAATAAACGCATGAAAGATTCAAGTAGATAGAATTAATCTCATCCATTAAAACTTAGGGCTTCCAAATCTGATCGATTTGATCTCAACCATTCATCCTCTCATGCAAAAAAAATATAAAATCACCCTTCATCCTTCATTGTCACATAGTTCTCTTATCAACCTCACATATGAAAAATATTTATCATCATTACAATCAAATATAGGTGCATGTCACTAAAATCTTACACAAATCCTTGAGAAACTAAAATTCATCTATTTGACAAACAAATCCCATCAACAAAGGATATATTTGCTTGATAGGTGAAGGTAATCATTTTTATCATTTATTTGTTCAATGTAAGGTTGTGTTTTATTTAAAGTATGGGATTAATATTTTTATTAGTTTCTTTCATAACTATACATTTTAGATCATACATTACTAAACTCACAAAATAGTAGTTTGTTTCTTCTATTTAGAGGTGGTCAACCATGACATAATCAATGAAAAGGATAAAATTATCCTTTCAGTATATACATCTAGGTAAACTTTCTAGGTTTTTTTTTTTTTTTTTGCTACTTTTGTTTTTGAACTTTATGAATTGATTTTTTATTTTTCTTTGCTTTTTTGACTCCATAAAATTAGTATAATATGACTAGGAAGATGAATGGGCTCAACACCAAAGGATATATGTATATGATTAAGGTTATCTCCACTTAACACTAACTCCAGACAACTATTAATATGTGAGGGCTCAACCATTAGGATTATTTAAGACTGATAGACATGATATTTGATTTAATTTTTATAATATTAAGTTTGTATTAATGTATCTCTCTATTTTCAAGGGAGTGGAGGGTAGGGGAGGGGAGTCTCTTACCCCAAAATATTGGCCCCATAAAAATAGTAAGATGAAATATCTCATCACCAAAGACCAATATATTCAATTAAGGTTACATGGCTTTAGAATGATAGTATTTGCTTAGATTGAACCATAAAAGGAAACTTTTGCATTTAAAAGAATCTAAATTGGTTTGTAGGCAAGATTTGTCTAAGCTTGCATGAAAGTATAGAGGAACATTGTACTCTATGATCATAATAACTAGGACAATAACCTATTTCATGTTGATTTGGAAAATGTTTTATAAATGGAAATAGGGTGATATTCCATAAACCTCTTATGGGAAAAAATATGTCAAATTTTTGTTGGTAGCTCGATTTTTTAGATATTTTTATGTGATCCTTCCTTAGGAGTAAAGATTATGTGGAACAATAGGACCAAACACTAATAAAAGGACCAAGGAAAATATCTATTATTATAGGTTTCTAAAAATAAAATATCCATTACATGATGTTACTAAAGAATAAATAGTCATTTCTAAATACTAATTTCTAAAATGGAGAAACTAATCCAAAAAAAAATAAAATAAACCAAATTATTTAAATTGTTACCATAATTAATGCCATACTTATTTATTAATAAATAAAATAAATAAGGTTTATTATTATTACTTTGAATTTATTTTAGTTAATGTGTTTATATTGAAACAAATGAATTTTTATTTACATTCTATTCATAGGTGTTAAATTATTAAAGTGATTCTAAAATTTAACTTAGATAAATTTTGTGAAAAATTAGAGTATTTTATAAGACACAACCACAATAAGATAAAAATAAATCAAACAACTCTATTACTAGCTAATTAGTTAATAGTAATTAAAATATTATTAATTATTATCTATTCTTATTATTAACCTAAATATTATAAATAACCTATATAAATTAAAATAAAATACCATATAATGACAAAATTACTTAGAAAAATAAGGGTGATACCAACCAAAGGGCAAAGACAAACACCAAACATGGAAAAAATAGCTAACTATTATAAAACAATGGTTTCTAGACATGACTGATTACAATCCCCTCATCCCTAATTTTAATGGTCAAGTGTTTCAAACTTTTAATAGATTCTCTTAACATTAATTTTTTTAAGTGATCTTCAGTAGTAATGATCTTATCCTCTTCTATCTTAATAGCATGTTTGGTCTTGCAAGAGTGTTTGGCCAGATCTAAATTCTTTCTTCTTTAAAGACAAATGA
This sequence comes from Torreya grandis, assembly GCA_037957365.1. Taxonomy (NCBI): domain Eukaryota; kingdom Viridiplantae; phylum Streptophyta; class Pinopsida; order Cupressales; family Taxaceae; genus Torreya; species Torreya grandis. The sequence goes on along the minus strand of JARHVA010007302.1, from coordinate 74,894 downwards.
CTATTGTACGTTCTTTAATTATAGTACAAACCAACCTTCCCATTTCCCATATTTAAGGGGTGTTGCATAATAAATATAAAATTTAGACACAAGTATGAAGGTTAGGGTCTATAATTTATTTCACTGAACCTAAAATCATACCTAATTTATTGACAAGTAGGAAAGTAGAGTTAATGTTTTGTCATTTGAGAATTTTAGATAACCTATTTGAAATGCCTTCAACATAAAGAAGATGCAATCTAGGAAATTATATGACATGAAAATTAATGTTAACTCTATTGAAATTTTATTTAATTTATTTAATGGATTTAGTTATTTGCTTACCTGAAAACCCATTCCACTTGAAAACTTTTCTTAAATGTTCAATTTCATGATCAATGTTATCCTCATCACAAATTTTGAAATCCATAGTGATAAAATTTTTAATAACACCTAATGTTGATAAATTTTATCCCCATTTGATAATAAAAATTAACCAAACAAAATCCAAATTTATTTTAATTAAATTACATTGGGTGATTTTACCCTAATTCACCTTCCCACTATGTCAACAAAAAGGGGGAAATAAGTAAATCAAACAAGATAAATAAACACCCAACACTTATATAAGATAGAATACATCCAAGGTGCACTTATTTTAGTTTAGTTTATATCAAAATTATAATAAAACACAACCATACAATTCATATACTTCACATACCATGCTAATCAAGATAATTGATGAAATCAAACAATGCAAGCATGCCTTATTTGTTGAAAGGAAAAATAATTCAAGCAACATTAAAGTTTTTAGTATAATACTAGTTTACATTAATTTAAAATAAAATAATAAGAGTGTGGTGTGTGTGTGTGTGTGTGTGTGTGTGTGTGTGTGTGTGTGTGTGTGTGTGTGTGTGTGTGTGTGTGTGTGTGTGTGTGTGTGTGTGTGTGTGTGTGTGTGTGTGTGTGTGTGTGTGTGTGTGTGTGTGTGTGTGTGTGTGTGTGTGTGTGTGTGTGTGTGTGTGTGTGTGTGTGTGTGTGTGTGTGTGTGTGTGTGTGTGTGTGTGTGTGTGTGTGTGTGTGTGTGTGCGCGTGCATACACGCACACATGTACATGTTTGTATTTGGTTCAATTATCTCAATCCCCAATGTTGATATCAAAAACCTCATCTTTTATGATATTTTCCCTTTTCACCACTCATCAAGGTGGTATAGTCCTTTAACCACCTCAATAAAATAGAAAGTAGTTAGTCTAAGATTACAAAAATTAATAAAATTATAAATATATAAAATTATAAATAAAATATCTAAATAAAATAAATTTAAAAATTAAATCAAATTCAAATGTTATCATAGTATATTAATAACATATGTAAATCAAATTCAAATTCAAGGGTTTCGAGGCCCCTTCAAAACCTGCTTTTACCTCTAATCTAAAACATATGTAAATATCCTCCAATATAACTAATCACAAAAACAAACAATATGACTGCCCATTGTACATCATAAATATCTAGATCAAACATGAAAATTAGAACTAAATATCATTATTCTAACATCACCTAATAATACTCATACCATATGATTGGTGTTCTAATTTATCCCATATGATTGGTATTTTACAAATCCTACCATACAATGCCTTAAAATAAGCCAATTCAAATGCTAATTGGAATGAGTTGTTAATATTAAAATAAAATAATGGTATGTGTTTCTACCATTTACATTTTTGGTCTATTCAATACCTCTTCAAAATATCCTCTAAAACATGATTTAATCTAAAACCTCTTTTTTTGAAACCTATTCTTCTTAGATATCATCCTCTACTTAAAGCTCATCGTATAACTCATATTCTCTAAAATTATGAAATACCAAGTCATGTATATCCTTATTAGCAAGTGTCTCAATGACGACATCATCTTCATCTTGAACTAAAACCTCTTTCTCATTTCCTATCACTTCATCTAAATTTTTTTCATTCACCTCACAAAGGATAGGTTCCTTCTCAAGAATTGGTGTGATGGACCCTTGAAAATACTAAGAATATGAGAAACGTCCAAATATATTACCATAGATGCCTATGTTTTCTCTTGGGGAAGCTACACTTGAATCACCTTAACCTCTTCTCTCTATTGTAAGTTTTGTTTAATAGATTTACATGAAGGAAATGTCTTTGGATTTTGAGAAGAAAGGAGTGGAGGTTGAATGAATACCTGCTTGCTCTTGATTATAACATCTTAAGTTATGCTTAAATGTTCTTATGTTTTGATTGACCACTATATCTATTTCCAAGTCATGAACTTGGGTTAAGGAACCTCTTGAATTTCATTTGTTGTAGCCATGGATGTGAATGAAGGAATTTTTTGTTGTGTTACCTTTATAACTACCAATGAATAATGAAGATGTTGATTTTAAATCTCTACTTGCTTGGCTAAGTGAGCCTTAAAGTCATTAACTAACTCACTAGATATTTCTCCTTGTAAACCTGAAGATGAAGGTTCTTGTATGATCTACTATGAAACCTGATGAATAGCCTCCTCTAAACATACTTATTTAACTTTTTGAGGTCTCTCTTAGATATACTTCTAATTAAGAAAGCTTGAGAAGGTTTGGATTGACTCTTAAGGTCTCTGATATACATTGTTTTGACATTCATGAAGAGAAACGGGTAGCTCAATGTGGAATTCATGTTTCTCATGAACAACCAACCTCTCTTCAATGTTCACAATCAGACCACCTATGTCAAGGATATCAACACTAAAATTTGAATCACCTTGTCTTATGAAAGATTCACACACTTTTTTAGCAAACTAAAAATTAGCTCTCATGTTCTCAATATGATGCTTGGAGATCTCTTGTCTATAAATATTTTGAGTTTCTATGCTCACCAATTGATTTTCATAGCCAAATAATGTTTGATTGAAGATGGAAATGGATTGTTTTGGGACATGACTAGGCTGATCAAGAAGATAATAAGGTTTATGAGGCTCATCGTAGGATTGAAATTAGTCATCATACTGATAATAAGGCTCTATTTATGGTTGTTGATTCTCATCATCAGGCTAGTATAGATCATGATAGGATGTATATGGATTATATTAGAACTTTTGATAAGGAGATGAATGATATAATTCTTCTTTATAGGCTATTATAGCCTAAAATACATATGAAAAATAATTGAATTTTGAACAAAATATGCCTTTGACCTCTAAGATAATGACCATATGAGTACTTGAAATTACTTTTGAAGACCAATGTGGTATAAATTTATACTCTAATGGTTGGATATGTGTCACATTAGGCATGCTAGATCTATTATCAACTTAGATATCACCCTACTAAATGATAATTACTTAGGATATATTTCACACCTAGATAAACATTAAAATTATTTAAAGTGTTTGAAACATGTACTTAGACCAGACCTCTATATTTGTGAGACTAGATCTTCCAATGTATCACTTTACACAATTTACTAAAACCTACTGGTTTGGGATGTAAAGGGTTAGAAGGATTGATAAAAATCAAAAATCCTATTCTATTGATGGTGATACACTTGTATTATTGGTTAATCCACTCTATTTGAAATCATTCAAAACTAATAAGATAATGTAAATAACTGAATCTAAAACTCCAAAAGACTCCTATGCAATAATATTTCATATGGAAGTTTTATTAGGTGATCAAAGCATGAGGGAAATAATCAAATAAGCCTAATTTAAGGTAATAACCACTCAATATATCAATTTTTAGCTGAGTAAACTAACATCAAACACTATATATGACCTATATAAAATATAATACTAGTAACTAGGTGAGATCAAGACCTACCAAGGGAGAAAATAATACCACATGTGTAAATCAAATGAATATAAAAGTCTATACCAGAATATAAGAATCTAAAAATAGTCATTTTATTTATCTCAAAAGGTTTACAAATCTTAAACTTGGTAGATTTTAATCATGCCTAAGAGAGGGATCCAAAAAAAGGGATTGAAAGCCTAAATATATAGAAGATGAGAGAAAAGAAATCCAAGAGATTAGCATAAAAGAGATAAAAATAAGTCAACTTCACATTCACATAAATAAAACTCAGCTTCAATTGGTATTTAACAATCCTCAAGACTTATATTTTGTCTAATGCACTTACATGAACTCCTTACATGAGATCTCTTTCATTCAAAATAGCTGGTGGGATCAGTTGATTTATTGAAACTCCTTTTACATTCTTTCTATCTGACAAGTTGGTAAATAACTCCAAGTTAAGTGAGTTAAAGTTAAGTAAATGTATTTTATTACATGAAAACTATGGGATATGAATTGATTTATTATCAATTAGTCAACTCAAAGCGATTGGCCTTCATGACAAGTTAACTCCCACTTAAGCCCTTCTTTGCATGAATTGGCACTTTAAAATTGAATATACATAAAATATCCATTTGAAGGCTATCTATAAAGCATGAAAACAAAACATGAACCTATTGGATAGCCCTCCAATACAAATTTCATCTTTAATTGATTGATCAAATAGGACTACTAGGTTAAATAGGCCTAGTAGTCCACGTCTTGCACTTGAAGACCATCATAACCTGCATAAAAATAGAAGAACCTATAAATATGGTGTGATTTAGACCTAAAACAAATCTTCATATTATGAAATAGTTCTAATTGATGAAGAAACACCTAAAACTTAGTCAAACTACCTAAATTTACTATAGACTCATTATTCTAGATGAGATGATAAGGATAGTTTTAGGCATAGTTTTGATCATCTGATGATTTGGGGATGAATAACAAGTTCCAAAATTTGATATCCATGGATTGTATTTCATGTAACTACCTTGTACCTCATATTTTATGATTTTTTATGTCAAAATATTATTTTATACCATGATATATATAAATTAAAATAAATAAAGTACCATTTTTATGACCCTCTCTAAGTTTAATTAATGTTTGAATAGGTCTCATGATGATTCATTAGGTTTTGATTGCAATACAATTGGCTTTTCTCAAAACTGGTCATTATGAGGGTTTGGGAGGGTTTTGGAGGTAAATCTTCTTAATGATGGTTCATAAATTATATTACTCAAAAGAAAAATTTATTTCCATTAATATCTATTATATATAACCCCTCAACTTCCCTAAGAATATTGGGTTCCCATGAAAAATGTATGAAAATATACCTTCACAAAGAAATTTTCCTATAGGGTTTACAAGCATTATGGACATGCTTAAGCTCTTAGAATTTTTTTTATAAATTATATCTCGTCAAAAAACATTAATTATTCATTAATTATAAGTGCATAGGGGTCCTCTAAAAATTCTAAGATCATTTGGCCAAACTCTTCACGTGGTGAAAGATATGATCACTTAATTAGGTGGTTTGAATGGGTATCTTGACTATAGAATTTACATTTCTCTTTGTGGACCAAAAATACCTATTACCCTACTATTATTTTCTATAATAATTATCCATGGAACTTTTACCATGTCATTCTATCATTCTTAAGGTGTCATCTTGCTTAGAGGATTTGAAGGTGGCTTTTGGTGTTATAGGCCTTCTAGGCCTAAAATTGAGCTGTGACAGTCTTGAAACATATATAAGATGATATTAGGGGGAAATAACTTTGTTTAAATGTTCCTTACCTGATTAAACTTGTATTCTCCTCTTTAAATGATAAAAAATCCAACTTTTCTCCTCATGCCTTTAAGACTGCTTATGGGCATTTTAGCTTGTATATGTGTTTGTAAGGAGTTTAGAATGTAATAAAATCTCAAAAGGTGATTTTCATATGTAACATCACCCTATTATTTTTACCAAAAACTTTCATGAGCTTGAAAGAACTTGCCTCACCTTAAACCTCTTAAGAAAACTACCTACTCCAATGATGATTGTGAATGGACATATTAATGATTGTGTAAAAATAGTGGGCACTTCCACTTGTCAAAAAGACACTTTTCAGACCATATATAGTTATAATAATTAATTATGAGTAACTCCACCAATTAATAAGAATAGATCATGAATAGTTTGGCTTGTACGTGTTTTTCTTCAACATCTAGTGACATGTAACCTATTTGATTAGTCTTAAGACTAAGCTTTCCTTATTGCCACCTTGATTTGAGAAACAAAATGATGAATATGCTTCAAATTTTTCATTATAACCCTCATTTAAATTGTGTCACCCCATATTTATCAACTTGTATACCTATGTAACCTTTATCAAAACCTTATTCCTTCAAAAAACCTACTTGCTTGTTATAAATAGTGTTGTAGGTGTACATTTCTGAGGTAAAGAAGTGTTTATGGATAATTTCATCATGAATTAGTGTATTTAATATTTTTTAAACCATTTTAAACATCACATTTATTCTCCTTTTATCCACTTGACACCTCAAACTATGTTACTTATGCCTTTACATAGCCAATATCCATACAATCCTATACCTTCATCTTCAAATTCATCCTTGGTAGATCCCTAGTTCTCTTAAGAAGTTTATAATATGGTAATTTTTCACTTTATTTTTATTATATGTCTTCATATTTCTATATATTTATTTTAATGGTCTTGAACTTACACTTTGTATCATATGACTATGAGAGAGTAGTTTGTCAAATGTATGGCTATAGGTGAGAGTTTTATAGTTGACCTTGACTATATATCATGTTTTGGTAACCCTATCCATCCTCTTGATGATTTAATATCTCATTACCCTCTTGAAACATCTTATCTTTAAAATTTAACCTCCTTAGAGGCCATTGTGCCCTCTTTTCTATCTTACCAACTTGGATAGGTACCTATGTTATTGAGAATGTAGGTAGACTTTGAGGTGGTTGACTAAACACTATACATATTAATTTAGGCATTATTAATTTTTTTTTTTCATTTCATACCCCTCCACCAACATTAAAATTCCATTCATTCATGTGACTATCAATTAGGCCACTATGCTTGTTAGTCTTTGCAACTTGGAGGGATGGCTATCCTTGAGTATGGGTATAGGTGTCTATCAAAGGTCAAAGAATGTGTTTTCTCTATTGTTTGAACCTTATTCCCTAAAAAAAATCTTTACAACATTTCAAAATACTCTTCAAAACTATACATTGACCTCATTGATCTTTAAACCACAATAAGATCCTTCTCATGCTTTAGGACTAGGTGACTGATTGTCATGATTTAAATTGACTTCTACGCCTATTATAGGTGGTTTTTTAGCATGAATTTATGATAAAATATGAGTTTGATCACTATTAATGGGATTAATTTTATCAAAATACATATTCAACACTTCTAACCTTTCCTTATTATCACTCTATACCTCCTTGAAAATAATCCTCTCTCACATATGTACTTGACTATCTTTTTGTTGCTTGTAGGTATTTGTACAAATAGTAACAGGGATTTAGGAATCTTAGAGGTTTTTAAAATGTCATAAGATATGAAAAATAGTCCTTAAAAAATCATAATATTACCTTTATCACTTCTAACAACCTTAATTTAAGGTCAACTCAATGAATGTCTCTTCATACAATGTCCACCTCAGCTATGCTTGTTCTTAAGACCCTAATAATTTTGAGTTAATTAATTCATTTAAGACCCTAATATTTTATTGTTACTAGGACACCTTACTGAGGTTAACAATCCTTAAATTATTTTATCTTTGCTAACCCAACTAGCTTCTATTTCACTTTGATAGGCCTAAAAGTTTCCAAGACCTTTACCAATTGTAGGTTTTGACCTCAAAACAAGCTTGTAGGTGTCTCTAAGACACTTAATTATAAGTACATGACTTCCTCTTAACTTTTTATGACATGAATAGAGTCATATTAGGATTGATAATCTTTCATTTATCATCCATTTTAATCACACTCTTGTGTCATAACCAAACCTTCTCAAGGATTATACCCTTTAAAAACTATATGAGGTTGTATGATGTCATATTTGTATGGAAAGAGACTGTATTTGACCTTGGAGAGGTCACCAAACATGAAAATTTTATTTTTATTTCCAATACTACAACTCTAGGAGGTAATTTGATCGAATACCCTCAAAATATAGCTACTAACCTATGCTTTACTTTTGTATCTTTCATGAAAAGTGTTGACTATTGGTGTATTATTATAGGTGTACTTTTGACCATAGTTTAGTAGGCTTCCATGGTTTTTATATCATATCTTCATGACCACGATACTTATATTACCCCTTGGATATCTTGATATATTATCATGAGGTGAATGTGGGATTTAAGTTGGTGAAGTGATGGATGATGGAGAATGTAAAGGTGATGGAGTGAAAATTGAACCTTCCAATAGTGCAAGGTAGTGACAAGATAGTGAGGATTAAGGTAATAAGATGAAGGTGATTAAGAGCATTAGGAGTATGTCAAGTCTAGATTGAATATTCATATGAAATAATAAACATACCTTCCAATACATATATCAATTTGGAGGCCATTGAATGAGGATAAAAAGGTGACAATGAAACCTAGGAGTATGCTAGGAACCTTAATAAGTGCTAAAAAACCGTAATCTTTGCTAAACTGAGACTCTTTGAGAACTCTTGGGAGGATATGATGAAATTATTGTAAATTAAATAAGTATGTAACTTTTATAATATGATGAGAGAATAAATGCACATGATGGATACCTTCTCAAATAAGAATTAAATAAAACTGAAGCCTTTTCTCTATCCTATACCATATAATTCTTCTTTAGAAGCATGTCAAACTATAGATTGCACTCCCTATATTATTAACCTTTGGTTGACCCTCACTTGTGTGAAAATGACCTAGAGAGTATCATGAGAAGGTATATTAAGTTGATTATAATCCTCACAAACTTAAATTTTTTTGACATGATGCCCTGATGAGGAGAAATTGCAAAAAACTGACTACTTTCTTAAATGCAAGACTTTATATGTATTCCTTAAATTTGAATTGATGATTCATAAGGGAGAGAAAACTAATTTTATAACCAATTTCTCTATAAATAATATCTCTAAGTATAATTTCTTTGGTAAAAACTTTAGATCTTAATTTTCTCTTTCCTAGCCATACCATCTACAAACTTGAAGGGCTTTCCTTGTGTGCAAACTAGTAATGTGAATGAACGAAACTATTTTTGGGCCTATTTTTATTCCTTTTATAATTAATCTCTTATGAAACACTTATTATTACCTTATAATCCTATTCATAGACTCATTTGTATAGATGGTCATATAATTTTGTACTTCTCCCTTTAAATATGCATGAAAATGGATTTTCTTTGCCGTTTATTCACACTTGAGTCTTTCACCACCATCATTATGGAAATTTAATGATAATAACGAGTCATATTCATTTTAAAACAAGTAATATATTATTTTCAAAGCTTTTGGGCTAAAATTTGCATGTGTGAGCTCAAAAAAGACCCTTTTGGCTTAAAATTACATTTAAAGACATTTTCAAATCATAAAACTTTATAAGTAAGGTAATTACATTTATTTGAATATATTTTAAGGTATTTTGGATAATTTAATGACCTTTTGACTTCAATTTTTACATTTAAATTCTCAAAAATTTCCCTTTTAGGAAAAAATACACAATTTTAGACCACCTAAATTAGGCTTGCAGCTACTAGGAAAAGTTTCAAATTATAGGGGTTTGCATTTAGCCTTAACATGCCAAATTATCAACATTTTTAGTGAACCACAGGGGTCGACAATATTTTTGGTCAAAATAACCTACTATATTTCACATTATAATGGAAATCTAAGATATTTTTTCATCACTTGATGACTCTCTTGAATGGAAAACATACTTTTTGGACTTTGTAACACTTCTTTTGACTACTACAAAAATAATACAAAACATATAAAAAAAAAAACTAAGAATAAACATAACCTAAATAATAAATTAAAAATACAATAGACTAATACTTTTGCTAATCACTTATTGAAACATGACAACCAACCTAAAATAACTAACCTAAAATGAAAGGCTTTCCTCTAGGGTCAAATGGAAAGCTGGATTGTCCACCATGGAACTTTGAATCATGTTTGCCATTTCTTTGTAGTGTCTTCTTGTAGATATGATGATTTGTATGTTCATGGATTTTGATGATTTATATGGTCCTTCTACTTCTATTCTATGGTAAATGGATTTAAGATATGGATCCAAGACCCAATCATCCTCCTACCATATTCTTATACTTTGAAAAAATATTTCTAATTCTTCTTCATTCATTGGTTGTCAATGATCTAATATGTCTTGGTTAATACCTTCACTTTACTCCACATGGTTAAGTGACTTGTCAATATCTTCATGATCCAAATCTTATATCTCTTTAGGAATGCTAAAGGGAAATATTTATTCATTTGGTTTGTGTTTAGGAATAATGATTTGAGGTATTATAATAACCCTTTATTCATTCCTTACATCATCATCAACTTACTCTTTTTATGGGACAAACTTGATAGGTTCAACAACTGATTAGTCTTTAAAATTATCAATAGGAAGTGAAAGTCCATAAATAGATTTATATTCATTACAAATATCCATATATTGTTTCTAAAATTCATGATCATTACATTGAATTCTATCCTCTTTGGTTGGATTGCACTTATCAATGTTCAATGCTGCAAGTTCTTGAGAAACATCTTGATGTTGGACAACTAATATGTGATCGAGAAGCTCTTGAGAAAAAACTTCTTGATGCACATCTAAAACTTATTCTTATTGGATCTCATCTTCTACTTGCATCTCATCCTATAACTCATCTTCTATGATGTTATGAAAGTCTAATTGTGGTTATCCTTATCATCAAGTGTCTCAATGATTATGTCTTATTCATCTTGATGAAACCTCTTTCTCATTTCCTATCACTTTAGATAAAATAATATCATTAACCTCACAAATGGTAGGATATTTCTTAATAACTTGTATGATAGACTCTTAAAAATACTCAAGAAGGTGAGAAAGGTCTAAATATATTACCATTGATGCCTAATTTTTCTCTTGCGGCTTTTTAACTTGAATCACCTTCACCTCCTATCTCTAATATAAGTTATTTTCAATATATTTCCATGATGGAAAGGTATTTAGCATTTAATAAGAAAGGAGTGGAGGTAAAATGAATACCTTATTTCTCTTGACTTCAACATATTGAATTATGATTGAATTTTCTTCTTTTTCCCTTAACTATTGCATTTGTTTCCATGTCATGACTTGGGTTTAGGAACCTCTTGAATTGCACTTGTTTAAGCTATGGATGTGAATGAATTAATCTGTTGCTATGTTGCCTTTGAAATTTACATTAAATATCGAAGATGTTAATTTTAAAGATCTACTTCTCCCTCAAAGTCCTAAACTAACTCACTGGAGATTTCTCCCTACAAACTTGAAGATGAAGGTTCTTATATTATTTATTGTCAAACATGAATATTAGCCTCCTATAAACATACTTCTTTAAATTTATGAGGTATATATTAGATATAATTATAAGTAGGAAATCTTGAGAAGGTTTTGATTGAATCTTGAGGGATGTGATATATAATGGTCTAACATTCATAAAGATAAAAGATTAGTTCAATGAAAAATTGATGTTTCTCATTAACTACCAACCTCTCTTCAATGTTCACAATTAGACCACCTATGTCAAGGATATTAGCACTAAAATTTTAATGGACTTTTGTTATGAAATATTCACACACTTATTTATCCTTCTATAAATTATCTCTCATGTTCTCAATCTGATGCTTTGATATCTACTATCTATAACTCTTTTGAGTGTTTATGATCACCATTTGATTCTCATATCCAAATAATTTTTGTTTGAAGTTGGAAAAGGATTATTTTGGGACTTGATTGGATTGATCAGGAAGATAAATTTTTTTATGAGGCTCATAGGATTGAAATTAGTCACCATACTACTAATAAGGCTCTATATATGGTTGGTGAGGTTCATCATAAGGCTATTATGGATCATGATAGGATATATATGGATCATATTAGAACTTTTGATGAGGAGATTAATGATATAATTCTTCTCTATAGGCTTCTATATCCTATAAAACATATGAAAAATAATTGAATTTTTAACAAAAGATGCCTTTTACCTCTGATTTAAAGACCATATGAGTACTTGAAATTTATTTTTAAGACCAATATGCTATAAATTTTCACTCTAATGGCTTGAGGCTTGATATGTGTCTCACTAGGCATGGAAAAAATTTTAGAAACCTAGATAAATCCTTATTGAAGGATGATTACTCATGATCTCATTCACACATAGACAAACATTGGAATGATGTGAAGTGTGGGACACCTGTACTTAGACCAAACCTCTAGATTTATGAGGGTAACTCCTCTGATGTATCACTTTAAATAGTTTACTAAAACTAATTGATTTAAGCTAAAAAGGGTAAGAAGGATTGTTGAAAATGGGAAATCATATTCTATTGATGGTGATACACATATATTATTGGTTCATCCACTCTATTTGAGCTCATGTAACACTAATAAGATAATACAAATAACTGAATCTACAACTCCAAAAGACTTATGCAAAAATATTTCATATAGAGGTTTTATTAAGTGATCAAAGTATGTGGGGAATGATAGAATAGTCCTTATTCAAGGCACTAAACAATCAATATATCAACTATTAGCTCAGTAAATGACATCAAAAACTATATATGACCTGCATAAGATAGCATACTAATAACTAGGTTACAAAAGGACCTGCCAAGGGAGAAAATAATACTGCATGTGAAAATCAAACCAATAAAACACATTATACTATAATATAGGAATCTAAAAATAGTTATTTTATTCATCTAAAAAAGTTAACAAAGTTCAATATTGGTAGTGTGTAATCATGACTAAGAGAGGGATCCAGAAAAATTGCATGAAATCATGAATATATAGAAAATGAGAGAAAAAGAAAGCCAATAGATTGTAATAGAAGATGGAATAGGTAGTCATATTCAAATTAAATTAATTAAAAATTAACTTTAATTTTTATTAAATAGTCCTCAAGACTTCTCTTTTGTCTAATGCACTTGCATGAGCTCATTGCGTGAGATCTCTTTCATTAGAAAGAGGTAGTGGGGACATTTTACTTATTTAAACTCCTTTTGAATGTTTTCCATGCCATAATATATTAAATAAATATAATTAAAGTGAGTTAAAGTTAATTTAAATTATTCTCTTGGAAGAAAACCATGGGATATGCATTGATTGGTAGTCAACTAGTCAACTCAAAGTGATTGGCCTTTAAGACAACTTAACTCCCCCTTAATCCCTTATTTTCATGAATTGGAACTTGAAGACCAATTATGTATTAAATATCCATTTTAAGGATATTTATGAAGCATGAAAACTCAATATTAACCTATTTTATATCCCTCAAATATTGATTTCCTCTTTAATTGATTGATCAAATAGTCTTACAAGGCCAAATAGGCATAGTGGCCTACTTATTACACTTGAAGACCATAATAACCTACATATAAACACTATAACCTTAAAATATGGTTCAATTTATAATTTAAACAAATCCTCATATCATGAAATAACTCATATTGATGAAGAAACACTTGTAACATAGTCAAACTAGTTGACTAGGTCAAACTACCTAAATTTCCTATAGAGTGGCTCTTTTATATGAGGTGATAATGACAATTATAGACATATTTTTGATCATATGATGATTTAGTGATGAATAAAAATATCCAAACTTTGATCTCCATGGATTGGATTTCATGTAACTATCTTGTACCTCATCTTTTATGTTGTTTTCCCTTAAAAACCTATTTTTTACCATGATCCATATAATTCTATATATAAAAGTACCATTTATGTAACCCTATATAATTTTACTTCATTTTTAAATATGTTTCAAGATGATTCATGAGGTTTTTGACTAAAATAAAATTGACTTTTCTCAAAACTAGTCATTATGAGGGTTTGGGAAGGTTTTAGAGGTGAACCTTCTTAACGATGGTTCATAAAGTAAAGTCCTCCAAAAATAAACTTATTAAAATGAATATATACTATATATACTCCCTCAAATTCCCATATAATAATTTTTTCCCATGTAAAAGGTATGAAAAATTACCTTCATAAAGAAATTTGTCTATAGGGTTTACAAGCATTATAGACATGCTTATGATATTAGTGATTGTTCATAAAATACAAACCCAAAACCAACCTAAATTGTTAATTAATTCTAATTTAATATGATTAATAATAAAATTATAATATCATTTTTCCAAAATCTTTATGTGGTGAAGGATATGAGCACTTGATCAGGTTGCTCGAATGGGTGTCTTGACTATAGAATTCAAATTTCTCATTTTGGACAAAAAATACCTATTATACTACTCATATTTTATTAAATACATATTAATGAGACCTATTCCATGTAATTATATAATTATCGAGGTTTCATATTGATTAGAGGGTTTGAAGATGCCTTTTGGTGTTATAGGCCTTCTAGGCCTAAAATTAAGTTTTGGCCTAAAAATGAGTTTTGATGGTCTTGAAACATTTGTATGATGATATGGAAAATAAAATCACATTTTTAAAATGTTCCTTACCATATTCAACTTATATTCTCCTCTTCAAATGATAAAAAATCCAACTTTGTTCTTTATGCCTTTGAGACTGCATATGGGGTTTCTAGCTTACCTATGTGTTTGTAAGAATTTTTTAGTGTAATCACATATAAAAAGTTTAATTCATATTTAATATCATCCTATTATGCTTAAAAAACACTTTTATGAGCTTGAAACCCTCTGCTTCACATTAAGCCTCTCAAGAACACAGCCTACTCCAATGGTGACTATGAATGGACATGTTGATGACAGTGTAAAAATAGTGGTAAATTACACTTGTAAAAATACATATATAAAACCATTTATAGTTATAATAACCCATTATGAGTATCTCCACAAATTTTCATGGCTATATCATGCATTTTTTGGCTTGTAGGTGTATTTCTTGAACATTTAGTGATAGGTTGCCTGCTTACTTAGTCTTAAGATTGATATTTACTTATTTCCACCATGATTTGAAAAATAAAATGATTAATATGCTTAAAATTTTTCATTAAAATCCTTGTTAAAATTGTTTCACTCTCTATTGGTCAACTTGGAGACCTATGTAACTTTTCTCAAGACCCTACTCCTCCAAGAAGCCTACCTACTTGCTATCAATAGTGTTATAGGTGTAATTTTTTGAGGTGAATAAGTGTTTATGGATAATTTAATCACGAATTACTAACTTTAATATTATTTATAACATTTTAAACCTCACTTATATGCTCTTTATATACACTTGACACCTCAAACTATGTTACTTAGCTTTTACACAATCAATATTTGTACAGTCCTATACCTTCATCTTCAAATTCATTCTTGTCATTTCCCTAGTTATATTAACAAGTTTTGAATATGTTAATTTGTCTCTTTATTTGTATTATACTTATTCATATGTCCAAATCTTGATTTGAATGGTCTTGACCTTACACTTTACAAGTATGTGACTGTGAGAGAGGAGTTTGTCAAATGTATGGATGTGGGTGAGAGTTTGACAGTTGACCTTAGCTGTATATAATTTTTTGGTAACCCTATCCATCCTTATAATAATATAATATCTCATTACCCTCTTGAAACATCTTAGTTTGAACATCTAACCTCCTTAGAGACCACTATGCCATCATTTCTCTCTTACCAAATTGGATAGGAGCTTGTGTTCTTGAAACTATAGGTGGACTTTGAGGTGGTTAACTCAGAACTATAGATATTAATTTATGGCTTATAAAAATCATTAATTAAATTCATACCCATCCATGGTCATGAAACTTACATTTTCTCATGTTACTATCTATTATCCCACTATGTTTGTTGACCCTTGCAACTTGGAGGTTTGGTTGCCCTTGAGTATGGTTTTAGGTATCTATCAAAGGTAAAATATTGTGTTATATCTATGTTTTTAACCTTATTACCTAAAAAAACTCTTGAAACCATTTAAAAATTCTCTTTGAAATTAAATATTGACCTCATTGATCTTCAAACCAAAATAAGATCCTTTTCATGGTTTAGAACTAGGTGAAGGATTGTCATGCTTGAAACTAACTTCTACTACTATTGTAAGTGGTTATTTAGCATGGATTTATGACCAAATATTAGTTTTATCACTATTAATTGTGTTATTTTTATCAAAATACACAATCAACACCTTCTAACCTTGCCTTATTATCACACTATACCTTCTTAAAAATAATCTTCTCTCACATATGTACTTGACTATCCTTTTATTGATTATAGGTATTTGTATGGACTATAACATGGTTTTAGGAATCTTTGAGGTTTTAAAAAGGTCATAATATATTTAAAAATTCTTAAAAAAATCATGATATGACCCTTTTTAGTTCTATCAAGTTTACTTTAAGGTCTAGTCAATGAAGGTCTCTTCATACAATGTCCACCTTGGCTATGATTATTCTTAAAGGGTGAATGTAGGAGTATTTTTTTAGTTAATTGAGTCATTTAAGACCTTGATATTTTTTTATTATTAAACCACATTACTTATGTTAACAATAATCACATTATTGTATCTTGGCTAATTCATCTAGCCTCCTTTTCACTTTGATAGGTCTTAAGGCTATCAATACCTTTACCAACTATATGTTTTGACCTCAAAATAGGAATTTAGGTGTCTCTAAGACACTTAAATTGAAGTACATGACTTCATTTTAAAGGTTAATGACATGAATGGAGTCATATTAGGTTTGATAATCATTAATTTATGGTCCATTTTCATTACACTCTCATGTAATAACCAAACCTTCTCAAGGATTATGCCATTCTTTAACTATATGAGGCTATATGATGTCATATTTGTAAAAATAGAGATAATGCTTAACCTTAGAGGGGTCAAAAAACATGAATATGATCTATTTATTTCCACTACTATAGATTGATGAGGTAATTTGATCAAATACCCTAAAAATATATCTATTATCCTATCCTTCCCTTTTGTATCTTTTATGAAAAGTTTTGACTATTGTGGTATTCTTGTAGGTGTACTTTTCATCTTAGTTTAGTATGCTTCCATGGTTTTCATATCATATATTCATGACCATGATACATATACCATCCCTTGATTCTTGTGATATCTTCTAATGAGGTTAAGGTGATATAGAAGGTGGTGAAGGTGATGGAGTGAAAATGGAGCCTTACATTAGTGGAAGATAGTGACAAGGCAATGAGGACTAAGGTAACAACATGGAGGTGATTAAGAGCAATAAGATCAAGTCAATACTAGAATAAAGAATCATAGCCAAACATAAGCATAAGCATACCCTACACTACATAAATAAATTTGGATGTCATTTAAGGAGGATAAAATGAAACCTAGGAGTATGCTAGGAATTTAACAAGTGATAAAAAACCTTAATATTTGTTAAACTAAGACTCTTTGAGAAATTTTGGGAGGACACGATTAACATCTTGGAAATGAAACATTCATGAAACTTTTATAATAAAATGAAAGGAAAAATTAAAATTATGGATACCTTCTCAAACAAGAAATAAATAAAACTTGATTCCCTTTCTCTAACCTAGACCATACAATTCTTCTTTAGAAGCATGCCAAACAATATATTGCACTCCTTGTCTCCTTGATATTTTTATGAAAAAAGTGTGAAAAATACCTAGATAATTTCATGGTAAGTTATAATAGTTTCCTAATAATCCCAAAAAACTTGAATTTTCTTGATATGATGCCTTGGTGAGGAGAAATTGTAGAAAACTGACTGCCTTCCTGGATGCAAGACTATAGATGTATGCCTTAAACTAAAATGGATGATTATTGAGGGAGAGATAACCAATTTGAGAAAAAATTAATCCATAAATAATCTCTATGAGTGTAATTTCTCTAGAAAATAATGCATTTCTAAATTTTCTCTCCTAACTGTACTAGCTACAAACTTGAAGGGCTCTCCTTACGTGCAAACTAGCAGGGTGAATGAAAGAGACTAGTTTTTGGACTATTTTGCTTCCTTCTACCATGATTCTCTTATATAACCCATAATATTCCCTTGTGTTCCTATTCATAGCCTTTTTTATATGGATGGTCATATAATTATGTACATCTCCCTTCAAATATGCATGAAAATAGCCTTTCTTTGCCTTTTATTCAAACTTGAGTCATTTACACCACTTTTAGGTCGATAAAAGGATAATAATGAGTTATATTCAAGTTAAAATAAGTAATATCTCCTTTTACATGCTTTTGGGCCAAAAAATGGCACGTATGAGCTTAAAAATGACCCTTTTTGGCTCTAAATTACATTTAAAGACATTTTTAAAGCATAAACCTTTAGAATTAAGGTAATTACATGTATTTGAATATATTTTGAGGTATTTTTAATAATTTAATTACTTTTTAATCTAATTTTGACATTTAAAGGCTCAAATACATCCCTTTTAGGCAAAAACACATAGTTTTAGACCACCTAGAATAGGCGTGTAGCTACCAGGAAAAGTTTTAGACTATAGGGGTTGGTATATGGCCTTAACAGGCCAAATTACCAACATTTTTGGTGAATCATAGGGGTTAAACAACCTACTAGTCAAAATAACATACTAGATTTCACATGATAATGGAAATCTAAGATATTGTTTGATGGCTTGATGACTCTCTTGAGTGGCAAACATATTTTTTGGACTTTATAACACCTCTTTGATTGTAAGAACAATAAAACAAAACATATAACAATAACTAAACTAAGAATAAACCTAACCTAAGGAAAACATGAAAAACATAGTAGACTACTGCTTGTGATAATCACTTATTAAAACATGACAAACAACATAAAACAACTAGCCTAAAATGAAAAGCTTTCCTCCAGGGTCAAATGGAAAGATGGATTGTCCACCATGGAACTTTGAATCATGTTTATCACTTCTTGGTAGTGTCTTCTTATAGATAGGATGATTTGTATGTTCATGGATTTTTGATGATGTAGCTGGGCCTTTTACTTCCATTCTAAGGTGCATGGGTTCAAGATATGGAACATATACCCCATCATCCTCCTCCCATATTCTTCTACTTTTCAAGAATAATTCCAATTCTTCTTCATTCATGGGATGCCAATGATCTGATATGTCTTTGTTAATACCTTCAATTTTCTCCACATGGACAAGTGACTTATCAAGATATTCACGTTTATCTCTTGTATCTCTATAAGAATGATAAAGGGAAATATTTATTCATTTGGTTTATGTTTAAGATAAATAATTTAAGGTATTAAATCAATAAACCTTTCTTCATTCCTTACATCATTTTGAACTTGCCCTTTTTATGTGTCAAAATTGATAGGTTTAATAGCTAATTGGTATTTAAAATCCTCAATAGGAAGTGTGAGAATCTAAATAGCTTGATATTTAATGCAAATATCCATATATTGTTAACAAAATTCATTCTCTTTACCTTGACTCCTATCCTCTTTGCCTGGATTGCACTCATAAATCCTTAATGATTCAAGTTATTTAGAAACATCTTGATGTTGGATAAATAATATGTGATCAATCACATCTTGAGAAACAACTTATTTATTTACATCTAAAACCTCTTCTTCCTATATCTCATCTTCTACTTGTAGCTCATAGGGCAACTCATATTATCTAGAATTTTGAAAGACTATGTCATGGATATCCTTATAAAAAAGTGTCTTAATAATTTTGTACTCTTCATATTAAAATGAAACCTCTTTTTTATCTCCTATCACCTCATCTAAAAAATTTTCATTCACCTTACAAAGGAGAGTCTCCTTCTCAAGAATTGATATGATAAACCCTTGAAAATACTCAATAAAATGAGAAAGGTACAAATATGCTACAATAAACGAATTATTTTGCTCTTGTGGATGCTCAACATGAATAACCTTCAACTCCTCTCTCTTCTATAGTTACTATTGAATATATTTACATGAAGGAATTATCTTTGGATTTTGAGGAGAAAGGAGTGGATGCTGAATGACTACCTGCTTGCTCTTGATTTCAACATCTTGAATTATGATTGAATGTTCTTATTTCTCCCTTGAATGTTACATCTATTTCAAATTCATGAACATGGATTTAGGAACCTCTTTAATTACACTTGTTACAGCCATGGATGTGAATGAATTATTTATTTGTTGTGTTGCCTTTGTAGTTACCATTGAACATTGAAGATGTTGATTTTTAAGTTGTACTTACTTGGCTAGGTGACCCTCAATGTCATAAAATAACTCACTTGAGATTTATCTCTAAAAATATAAAGATGAATGTTATTGTATGATATTCTATGAAACATGAAGATTATCCTCTTCTAAACATAATTTTTTAACTTTATGAGGTCTCTCTTGGATAAGCTTCCAAGTAGGAAAGCTTGAGAAGGTTTGGTTGACTATTGATGGATATGATATACATTGGTTTGACATTTATGAAGATAAAATAGAATCTCAATGGGGAATTTATGTTCATAATCAAACCACATATGTCAAGGATATCAATACTAAACTTTGAATCACCTTGTCTTATGAAAGATGCGCACAGTTTATTAGCCTATTTCAAATTAGCTCTAATGTTCTCAATTTGATTCTTGGTGATCTCCTATCTATAAATATTTTGAGTGTCTATGCTCACCATTTTCTTCTCATAACCAAATAATGTTTTCTTGAAAATGGAAATGGATTGTTTTAGGACTTGACTAGGTTGATCAGGAAGATAACAAGGTTTAGGAGGTGCATCATAAGATTGAAATTTGTTTCCATACTATTGATAAATATCTATATATGGTTGGTGAGGCACATCATAAGGATGATATAGATCATGATAGCATATATAAGGATAATATTGGAACTATTGACAAGGATATGAATGATATAATTCTTATCTATAGGCTGTCATAGCCCATAAAACATATGAAAAAAAATTAATTTTGAATAAAATATGCCTTTTACCTCTGAGATAAGGACTATATGAGTACATGAAACTACTTATAAATACCAATATGATGTAAATTTTTACTCTGATGGTTAGAACTATGTCCCACTAGGCATGCCAAAATTATTAGCAACCAAGATAGCACCCTATTGAAGGCTGATTGATCATGATCTCCTTCAAACCTAGACTAAAATTGGAATAATATGAAGTGTGGGACACTTATACTCAAACCAAACATATAGATTTGTGAGGCAAGCTCTTATAATGTATTAATTTTCTTAGTTTAATAAAACCCACTAATTTGGGATGAAAAGAGTTAGAAGGAAATATAAAAATGGGAAATCATATTCTACTATGGTGATACACCTATATTGCTAATTCATCCACTCTATGTGAGCTCATACAACTCTGAAAAGACAATGAAAATAATTCAATATACAACAAAAAAGGAATTCTATTCAATAGTATGTGTTATAGAGGTTTTATCAGGTTATCAAATCATGAAGGCAATGGTGGAATAGTCCTGATTCATGGCACTAACTAGTCAATATATCCATTGTTAACTCAATCAAATAACATCAAACACTGTATATGACCTACATAAGATAACATAATAGTAACTAGGTGAGATGAAGACCTACCAACAGATAAAATACTAACACATCTGTAAATTAAACCATAATAACAAAATATACAAGAATATAAGAATCTAAAAACTGTCATTTTATTAATCTCAAAATGTTTACAAATCTCAATCTTCATAGAGTTTAATCATGCCCAAGAGAAGGGATCTAGAAAAATGGCTTGATATCCTAAATATATAAAATATGAGAGAAAATAAATCCAAGATATTTGTGTAGAATAGAGAAGATGAAGTCAAATTCACGTTAATTTAAGTCAAACTAAGCTTTAATTACTAGTAAATAGTCCTGAATACTTCTCTTTTATCTAATGCACATGAATGAGCTCCTTACATGAAATCTCTTACATTAGAAAGAGGTTGTGGGCCTATTTTAATTATTTAAATTCCATTGTTATTCTTTCTACTCTAAAATTTGGTAAATAACTCCACTTTAAGTGAGTTCAAAGTCTTCTCTTGTAGGAAAACCATTGGACATACATTGATTACTAGTCAACTTGTCAACTTAGAGAGTTTGGCCTTTAAGATAAGTTAACTCCCACTTAAGCCCTTATTTATATTAATTATCACTTTAATATTGAATATAAATTAAATATACATTTTAAGGCTAGTTATGAAACATGATAATTCAACATGAACCTATTTGATAGCCCTCTATTGCCAATTTCATCTCTAATTAATTGGTCAAATAGACCTACTAGGGGAAATAGGCCTAATAGCCTAACTATTGTAATTTAATAGCATGATAACCTACATATAAACACTAAAACCTATAAATATGGTTTGATTTGGACTTGGAACAACTCCTCATATCATGAAATAGATCCTCTTGATGAAGAAACACATGTAACTTAGTCAAACTAGTTTACTACATCAAAGTGCCTAAATTTCTTGTAGTGTGGCTATTTTGGATGAGATGTTAAGGACACTTATAGGAATATATTTGATCATTTGATGATTTTTTGATGAATAAAAAGTTCCAAAATTTGATCTCCATGGATTGGATTTCATATAAACTACCCTGTACATCATCTTTTATGATTTTTTCTATCAAAAACATATTTCATATCATGATCCATACAGTTCCATAAAATAAAGTTCCATTTATGGGACTCTCTCTAATTTTAATTCATGTATGAATAGGTTTTAGGATGATTCATTAGGTTTTGATTGTCAAAAAATTGAATTTTCTCAAAATTGGTCATTATGAGGGTTTGGGAGGGTTATGGAGGTAAACTTTCTTAAATAATATTAATAATTTATGATCCTAAAAAACCAACTTATTTCCATTAATATATAGTATATATACACCCTAAATTCCTTGATAATATTGGGTTCCCATGCAAAAGTTATGAAAATATACCTTCGTAAAGAAATTTGCCTATATAATTTGCAAGCATTGTGGACATGCTTATGCTCATAGAAATTATTCATAAAGTACAGCCCCTAAACTAGCCTAAATTGTTCATTAATTATAATTTCATAGGGTTCTTGAAAGTATTCTAATATCGTTTGGATGAACTCTTCACGTGGTGAAATATATGAACACTTGATTAGTTAGCTCGAATGGGTGTCTTGATTGCAAAATTTGAAAATCTCATTATGGACCAAAAATACCTATTCTATTACTTTTTTTCTTTAATCCCTCTTCATGGGAATTTTACCATATCATTATATCATTATCAAGGTTTCATCTCTCTTAGAGGGTTTGAAGATGCCTTGTGGTGTTATAGGCCTTCTAATCCTAAAACTGAGTTTTGGCCTAAAACTAAGTTTTGATGGTCTTGAAAAAATTTTAGGATGATATGAGGGATAAAATCACATTTTTTACATGTTACTTTCATGATTTAACTTGTATTATCCTCTTCAAATAATCAAAAATCCAACTTGGCTCTTTATGCCTTTGAGACTATTTATGGGGTTTCTAGCTTGCCTGTGTGTTTGTAAGGAGTTTAAAGCATAATAAAATCTCAAAAGGTTATTTTAATATGTAAAATCACCCAATTATTCTTAACAAAACATTTTCATGATCTTTAAACCCTCTACCTTAGCTTGAACCTCTCAAAAACACTCCCTGCTCTAATGTTGACTTTAAATGGACATGCTGATGACTATGTAAACATAATGAAAACTTTCACTTGTAAAAATACATCTCTCAGACCATATATAGTTATAATAAATAATTATGAGTATGTATAGCAATTTTCAAGGCTAGATCATGCATATTTTGGCTTGTAGATGTATTTCTTCAACATCTAGTGACAAGTTACCTGCTTGCTTTGTCTTAAAACTGAGATTTATTCAAATGTGTCATTAGAAAACTCATTTAAATGGTTTAATCCTCTATTTTTCAACTTTTAGATCTATGTAACTTTTCTCTAGACCTTACTCCTTTAAGAAGCTAACTTGCTTTCTATCAATAGTGTTGTAGGTATACTTTTTGGAGGTGAATAAGTGCTTAGGGATAATTTAATCATTAATTGGTTACATTAATATTATTTATACCATTTTAAACCTTACATTTATTCTCCTTATATACCTATGTAACTTTTCTTTAGACCTTACTCCTTTAAGAAGCTAACTTGCTTGCTATCAATAGTGTTGTAGGTATACTTTTTGGAGGTGAATAAGTGTTTAGGGATAATTTAATCATTAATTGGTTCCATTAATATTATTTATACCATTTTAAACCTTACATTTATTCTCGTTATATCCACTTGACACCTCAGATTATGTTACTTATTCCTTTACACGATCAATATCCTTACAATCTTGTACCTTCATCTTCAAATTCATGCTTGGCAGTGCCCTAGTTGACTTAATTTTTTTTTAATATGTTCATTGGTCACATTATTTGTATGATATTTCTTCATATTTATATCTCTTTATTTGAATGGTCTTGACCTTAAACTTTGAAAGTATGTCACTATGAGAGAAGAGTTTGTCAAAGGTATGGTTGTAGGTGAGAGTTTGATAGTTGAACTTGAGTGTATATCATGCTTTCTTAACCCTCTCCATCCTCATGATGATTTAATTTCTCATTAACCTCTTGAAACATATTATTTCAAACATGTAACCTCATTAGAGACAATAATGCCCTCATGTATCTCTTACCAACTTGGATAGGAGCCTCACTTCTTGAGACTATATGTGGACTTTGAGCTAGGTGACTAAGCACTATAGATATTAATTTAAGCCTTATTAAAAGAATTGATTCATTTTATACCCATGCACCATCATGTAACTTCCATTTTATCATGTGAATATCTATTAGGCCATTGTGATTGTTGAACCTTATAACCTAGAGGTATGCCTTCCCTTGAGTATGGTTGTAAGTATCTATCAAAGGTCAAGGACTATGATATTTCTAAGTTTTTAACCTTATGACCGAAAATAACTATTTTTTTTAAATACTCTTAAAAACTATACATTTACCTCAATGATATTCAAACGACAACAAGATCCTTCTCATGGTTTATTACTAGGTGAAGGATTGTCATGTGTAAAACTAACGTCCACCCCTAATGTAGGTTTTTTTTTGCATGGATTTGAGTTTGATCACTATTAATTGTGTTATTTTGATAAAAATCCATAATCATCACCATCTTATCTTTTCTTCCTATAATTTTATGCCTCCTTCTTGAAAATATTCCTCTCTCACATATGTACTTGAGTATAATTTTGTTGCATGTAGGTCTTTTTACAGACTATAAAAGGGATTTAGTAATATTCAAGGTTTTTACAAGTTCATAATATATGATAAATAGTCCTGAAACTAAAATAATATGACCTTTATTAGTTCTAACAACCTTACTTGAAGGTCAACTTAATGAAGGTCTCTTAATATAATGTCTACCTTGGTTGTGCTTGTTCTTAAAGGGTGATTTTAGGAGTGTTTTTTGAGTTAATTGATTAATTTAATACCTTTATCTTTTGATATTATTAATCCCCCTTAATAATTTTAACAATCCTCATATGATTATATCTTGACTAACCCAACTATCCTCTTTTTCACTTTGATAGGCCTTAAGGTTGCCAAGACCTTTACCAACTATAGGTTTTGACCTCAAAATAGACTATAGGTGTCTTTAAGACACTTAAATATAGGTACATTAATTATTATTAAATTTTTATGACATGAATGGAGTCATATTAGGATTGATAATCCTTCATTGATGTTCCATTTTCATCACACTCTCGTGTCATAACCAAACTTTCTTAAGGATTAAGCCCTTTCACAACTATATGAGGATGTATGATATCATATTTTTTATGGAAAGAGATTGGGTTTGACCTTGGAGAGGTCACCAAACATGAACATTCTCTTTGTCTTGCCACTACTATAACTTGAGGAAGTAATTTGATCAAATACCCTCAAAAGATAACTACTAACATGTCCTTCCCTCTTGTATCTTTCATTAAAAGTGTTAAATGTTGGTTTATTGTTGTAGGTATAATTTTGACATTATTTTAGTAGGATTTCATGGTTTTCATATCATATATTCATGACCATGATACTTATATGATCCCTTGGCTATATTGATAGATTCTTATGAGGTGAAGATGGGATGGAAGGTGGTGAAGATGATGGATGATAGAGAATGGAAAGGTGATGGAGTGAAAATTGAGCCTTACAGTAGTTCAAGGTAGTGCCATGGTAATGAGGATTAAGGTAACAATATGGATGTGATTAATATAACTAGGAGCATGTCAATATTATAGGTAAAACCACTAAAACTGGGGGGTGGGGTGAATCAATGATCCAAGATAATCCAACCTTAATTTCAATCCTTTCAAAATCTTAATCAATTACCAGAAGAATTTCATGAAGCATACTATCATTCATATTAGAAAAACAAGAGAGACAATGCAAGATCAAGCACATAACACCTAACATATGTGGGAAACCCTCTTATGTGAGAAAACCCACTAGAACCTATAATTAGACTACCATCCTATAATAATAATAATAATAATAATAATAATAATAATAATAAATAAATAACTTAGACTAGCTACAATAGATTAAGGAACTACAATCCCTTATTTAGTGAGACTACAGTCCCACAAGGTGCTACCACACTTGTATAGCTTAACACCATTAAAAATTATACTTTTAATAAGTTTCACCTTGAAATGAGGCTACAACCCCCTAGATTTTGACTAGACACAACAACACCTATGAATCGAACATCTCCTAAACACTGATTGTCTACTAATTAGATTGAGATACAAAGTATATTAGCTCTCTTAAACTCTATACACTCAATGCATCCAAATCCACCTTTTGTATCACTCTTCATTCCTTAACAAAAAGTCTATCACCACATCAATAAAATGACCAAATGTTCATACACACAACCCTCAATATTATTTTCTAATCAACTTATATACTAGGCACTATCCCTCTCCTTCTATACATAACTCTCACATGCACACACCTCTTTTACATCTCGAAACCATTTCATTTGGTTTCACTATATATAAAGACTTCATGAATATCAACATATTGGTTGGCCATTATACATGACTTAAATATTATTCCTTATAACATATGAATCCACATCTCAATACCATATTCAAAAGGTCACCCATAACATCCATGGGTCACCCTTAAGAAACTACACCTTTCAATTAGGCCCTTTTAGCCTTTATTGGTCTCATGGAGACCTATTCACCCATGTAACACTTCATCAAGAAAAAAAAGAACATAGGAAAAATTTAAAATTCATAATTCCATGCCACATGACTCCTTTTACATTCTAAAATTCTTATAGTCATCACTGCACTCTTCTATGCAAGGTCAATCAACTCAAACAATAGCCTTGTTCATAAGGACACCATGAACAAACACATAGTCAACTTTTTAGGTTTTTTTCATACTCAATATAACATTTTAAAGGTTATAAAGACCAAAAATATCATCCATAATGACTCTAAAACACTTTTTAATAGTTAATTCATCATGAGACATCCAAAAAACAACAAAACAAGATCGAACAACTTTTTCGATTCACTTAGAGAACATAGTCAATCACATAGTCAATTATTGATCTCAATATCTTTGTCTATGCATACATTCAGACATCCTGATCATATTATCTAGATGTACCATTGATTCTTCAAATTTTATTTTTACTCCATCTTTAAATGCATCCTAAGTAAAAAGTTATGACACAAACACTGAGCACTAGTTTTTCCTTCGTTAATTTTCAAATGCCAATGGTCAATGTTAAACCTCAGACATTATACTATCATCTAGTGTCCTCACATATTATATCAATCATGCAGCATATATATTATTATAAGGAGCTTATTTCTTAGAAATTTTAAGCAACTATCACTTTGATCTCATTGACTCAATATGCATCATTGATCTCTATTTATATAGACACCCACTCATCATTAGATCTTAGAAGAAACTTGATATTTAATTTAGCTTTACGTTAAACATCAAAAACTTGTCCTCATCTCACTACTTCTTGACACCTTGAAAAAAACATGCTACATTGATATTTTTGTAAGGATCTCAGTCTGTACCCAATTTAAGCATTGAACACTTTGAACCATTTGACTTACTATGCATCATAGATCTAGATGTATAAACTCCTATGAACCATTAGATCTCCATTTGGTCCTGATATTTCACATCATGAAAAAATGAATAATTATTGGGACCATTTCAATCTACCTATAATTCTAAATTTTCATAGATATAACTTTTACCTCACTCACTCTCATGTTCTTAAATTTGAACCATAAAAACTAGAAAAAATACTGAACAAACCCATATAACCATTTACTCCTACAAAATTATGCATGCAA
This sequence comes from Torreya grandis, assembly GCA_037957365.1. Lineage (NCBI taxonomy): Eukaryota > Viridiplantae > Streptophyta > Pinopsida > Cupressales > Taxaceae > Torreya > Torreya grandis. Next base: position 46,472 of record JARHVA010007302.1, on the reverse strand, counting down.
GATATTCCATCACCAAATTAATTATTTGGATCTTTATTTTACTTATAAAAATATCGTATTTGATCTTATATTCATTTCACACCATAAATCTTTTAGGTGATGAAATGCAGACTGTTAGATCTTCTTTACAAATTTGGCTATGTGTTGAAACTTAGTGCACTTCTATATGAGGGACCAAATTTACACCCACATATCTTTTGTTACTCTAAATTTCATCATATAAAATTTGGATCATATGATATCCTCATATATGATAATACAAACATATATCAATATGATCCTAGAACCCTCACACATGTCAGATATAATGACATCAAGATGTATCCTTAGATTTATCTGTCATAGAGCCAATTATGCCTCAATGAACATAAAGAATAAAAAAATGAATTAAACTCATGAATGAAATAAATCCAGTCATCTTTGACCTCTATTAGGACCCCTTTAAAATTATAGAATCACCATACTCATCCTTTAACAACTCTAACCATGCCAAAATGGAATATCAACCAAGCCTCCTTCAAGCTTACTATGACAAACACATTGCACACTTTATCATTATCATTTAGACTATCAAGGAATTTCATCCACTCACCTAGAAACCTTCATGAAATCACCATTATATAATTTAAAACTCTCTAACAATCTCCACCTTTCTAATTGATATCAACATCTATCATATATTAATATACAACTCACCTTCCTTCTCTCTCTTGAAGCACTCCACAATAGAAAATTTATTCTCCCTTGACACAATGACAAAGTGGGAACTAAATAATATTGAGGACATAAAAATACTACCAATAGGATATGACCACTTTATAAATATGATACAAACTCCCTCTTATCTTGAGCCTACCTCTTCTTGCATTAACAACATCCTCTTGTTACATCTCAACACTCTTTAACCAAGCCTTGTAACCAATGAATAAAGAACACAAAAAACATTGAAATCTGATGGAACAAACTAAGAAACATATGAGAGGGACCCCCCCTAAGATCTCCAATTCATTTCACCTCTTGAGAATCTTCAGATCTCCACACACCATGAAGAATCACCATATAGACTTACTAGCCTTCTCTCTTAAGCCACCTTAAGAATCATCAACAAAATTTCATGACAATCACAGAATAGGAAATATGTTCTTAAAAAAAGCATGATAACTCACCTTAAAACATAAATACCTTTCTCATTTGGATAAAGTTAGAAAAAACACTCTTCTTCACACAAGCCCTATCTAGTCTCCTTATAGTCGTACCTTGAGCTTGCAAATCCCAAAAATTTCTATAGACATAACTTAAAGACTTAAAAATTCATATCTATATCACTCTCATATGCACACATAATCACACCAAATTTAATCACCTATCTCATCCTCTAAAACATACTTCCTTCACAAACCTACTAGGTAATTAAGCCTCCATTTTAACAAAAACTTGAAATCCATAAATATTTAGATCTCTATGAAGCTTTATTTGATAACCCATTTGGATCATTCAACCTATTAAGAATTTATAGATCCCAACTCATAAGGCAAACCACTTTTCTAGTAGATCCCAAAACCCTATAATCTCAAAACAAACAAATTTAACAAACCTCTTTATCATCAATACCCTCCTCTAAAACTTCTTGCACACCTAGAGATAATTACCACACACTTTTGGACCAAAATTTGAGCGTCCATACCTTTGGTAAATTTATCTTCCTATAACCCATTTTAGGCCTTCTTACCCTTAAGCTAGAGCTTTTTTAGCATCAAACTCTTCTTGAAATTGGATCAATCTCATTAGGTCACCTAAAAATACCCATTATAACCCTCTAGACATTGCATAAATAATAACACTTGATTTTCCACAAAAAGGAGTCTCTTAAGAAGCATATATAGAGATACCCTACTTCATAATGTCGTAGAATAGTGTGAAACTAGGAGTTACCCATAACTCCTCATATTCCTTCTCCTCCTTGGTCATCTAAAACTTGTATTTATTATTCTTCTTATTAGGATTAAGAAAATCAACATGCTCAACCACTAAAACATTCTTTTTTCTTCTAATATTGAATTGAAAATACATGGAGACAACAATGATTCATGACATACCTTTTCATATGAAGAATGTTCCTTGTAGTTCTAAACCTCATCACTAGGCACTAAAAATTGATGTTATTTTCAAGAAACTTTCTCAACAATAATAGTATGTTCACTTGGATCCATACTCACCTTAGAAATACCCTTAACCAGTACCTTGGTCATCTCCTTGAGCTCATTATCTTTATCCACAACATGAGTAGATAATGAGAGCCCTTGACACTCTTTAACTTATATAACATTTCTCCAGCATAGAAAGTAGATTACTTGGACAAATAAAACTATCATGAATCCTACTTACCACATTTTGTTTCCATGAGTTAACTTGCCTTCTTCCTTGCACTTTAGGAGCCCAAGGGAACTCATTTTGACTTGATGGAATCTACTTACAGAATCTAGAAATGTGACCAACCTTATCATAGTTATAGCAAACCATTCTTTTTGAAGTGGACTCAACTTGCCCTACCAGATATCGACAAAATCTTGCAATGTGTCCTCTACCATAAAAATTGAAACAATTTTTTTTTTAACAATACTCACCTTGCCTTACCTTATTTTGACTTTGCTTAGCAAAGTGTCCCTAATTAAGACAACTAAAGCACTTAAATTTTCTCAAAAATTTTGACTGATGAACCCCATCATAGTTCTATGGAAACTAATTTCTAATAGGCCTCTTGAATTTTATAGCTCTATACCTAAATTAATTGCATGTGTAATAATAAAAATTAAAACTTTTATAACTCATGACATTTGGTTATCTGATATGATTTGTCTTCAATCTACCATCACCTTCATTCCTTGTCTAATGATTTGTATTCAATGTTAGATTATTCTTACTCACATTAGTATTCATCTTGTCTTGAGTTGTATTCTCTAGTTCTTCTTTGTATCCAAGATCAGTTCTATCACTTGCATGGTTTTGATCATTCAAAATATTATCTAGATTACTTGAGTTCTTTTCAAATCTCACAAATGGCTTTAACTTACTATATGTCTTCACCATGTTCTTTATCATCATTCTTATTAGTGAACATTCTATCAAAATCTCCTATCTCTCTACAATTGAAGCATTTGAAAGGTAGTTTACCCTTATACTTTCCTGAACCTATTTTCAATTTCCTTATAAACAAATTAATCAATTCATCTTCATCAATATTAAAAATGTCATCTTCCTTGGGTTTCTTAGCTTGGAAATTATTTTTAGGCTTCATCTCTATCTTGAATGTTGCTTCCTTCTTCGGTGGTATATCATCATTTATTCTCATCTTATAGGTAGTAAGGATGCCATGCAATCCATCAATCTTCAACATAGTAAGATCATGAATTTATTCTAAAACAAACACTTTTGAATAAAAATTGATAGAAAGAAACATTAATATATTTTGAACTAAAGTATATTCTTCAAGGTTATCTCTAATACCTATGATGGTGTTCACAATCTCATCCTTTATTTGTAGAAAAGATGCCATAAAATCTTTTTCCTTCATCTTGAGACTCTCAAATTGTCTTCAGTGAGTCTGCAACTTTTCCAACTTAAATTTTGATTATCCTTAATAAATAATCTTCAATTTATTCTATATTTCCTTGGTATATATAAAATGGATTACCTTTGTGTATTTAGTCTCTAAAATCCCACAAGTGATAGCATTAATTTCCTTATAATTGTTCTCAAACAACTTCTTATTTACAACAATAGATGGAGGAATAGTAGGAGTAGAATAACCATCCACAACAAATTGCCAAATGTTAAACCCTAGTGACATTATGTATGTCCTTATCTTTTCACTCCAAAAATAATAATTAGATCCATTAAACATCAGTGCTTACTTAGTAGAGAAACCTCCTTGATGACTATCCATATTGTACCTTGGATCACCTTAAAACTATCAATCCATTACCAAAGGACGTAATTTGATACCAATGATTAGAGGTACAATCACTAAGAGGTGGAATGAATCAGTGAGCCTAGATAATCCAAATTTAATTTCAATCATTTTAAAATATTAATTAATTTCCACAATCATTTCGTTTCATGAAGCATACATATCATTCATAGTAAAGAACAAGAGAGACAATGCAAAATCAAGCACATAACACATGACATATGTGGGAAACCCTCTTGGGAGAGAAAACCCACTAGAACCCACAATTGGACTATTATCCTAAAAAAATAAGATCCAATTTAGACCAGCCATAACTAATAAAGCAACTACAATCCCTTATTTAGTGAGACTATAATCCCACAAGATGTCATCGTACCTATATAAGTGAGCAACCACACCAACTATACTTTTAATAAGTTTCACCTTACAAGGAAGATAAAACCCCCTAGATGTTGAGCAACCACAATATCACATATGAAAAAAAAATCCTAAACATTTATTTCCTACCAATTAGATGGAGATACAAAGTATATCAGCGCTCTTCAACTCTATACACTTAACGTATCCAAAGCCACATTTTGGATCACTCTTCACTCTTCAGTAAAAACTATATCACCACATCAATAACATGACCAAAAGGTTATACACATAGTCCTCAATATAATATACTCATCAACTCATCTACTAGGCCCTCTTCGTCTCCTTTAATCTATAACTCTCACATAGACACACTCTTTTACATCTAGAAACCATCTCCTTTGGTTTCACTATATATAGAGCCTTCATGAATATCAACATCTTGGTTGGTCATTATTCATGCCTTAAATATTAAGGCTTCTAACATAAGAATCCACAACTCAATACCATCCTTAAAAGGTTGACCATAACATCTAGGGGTCAAACTTAAGCAACTACACATTTCAACTAGGCCCTTGTAGCCCTCATACATCTCATGGAGACCTATTAACCCATTTATCACTTCATAGAGAAAAAAAAGAACATGTGACCAATTTAAAATGCATAGATCCACTCCACATGACCTATTTGAGATTCATAAATGATTATAGTCATCATTTCACTTTTTTATGCAAGATCAATCAACTCAAATAATAGCCTTGTTCATATAGACACCATGAATGAACACACAATAAAATTATTTAGCTTTATTCATACTTAATATCAATTGCTAAAGCTTCTAAATACCACATAGATCATTTGTAAGGAGTATACACCACTTATTTATAGCTAATTCATCATGATACATCCAAAAAACATCTAAACAAGCTTGAACGACCTTCTTAGGTCACTTTTAGAACATAATAAATCACACAATCAACTTTGGAGATCAATATGTTTATGTACATACATTCAAACCTCATAAAAAAATTATTTGGATGTACCATGGAGTACTTTTCAACTTTTATTTTTACTTCATCTTTAAATTCATCTTGAATCAAAAGTTATGGCATAAATACTAAGCACTAATTTTTGTTTCATTAATTTCCAAATGGTAATAGTCACAGTTAAACCTCAGACACTATGATATCATATTGTGTCCTCACATCTTATATCAATCATGAACCATTTATTTTATTATAAGGAACTCAATTTTTAACAATGATAAGAATTTATCACTTTGTTCTCATTGACTCAATACTCACCATTGATCTTTATTTGTGCAAACACATGCTTGTCATTAGATCTTAGAAGAAGCCTGATCTTTACCTTATCTTTACATTAAACATAAAAAACTTATCCTCATCTCAATATTTCCTAAAACCTTGAAAAAAACATGCTCCATTAATCCTTTTATAAGGATTTTTATCTTTATTGAATTTAAGCATCGAATACTTTAGCCAATTTTACTTACTACGCATCATAAATCTAGATGTATGAAGTCCTGAAAACTATCAGATCTCCATCTATTCCTAATCTTTAACATCATGAAAAATGACTAAGTATGGGGACCATTAGAATCTACCTAGAAGACCAAATTTTCACAAATATATATTTTACATCATTCATTCATATCTTCTCAAATTTGAATCATAAAAACTAGGCAAAATAATTAACAAACCCATATGACCATTACTTCCTGAAACATTCATCCATGAAAGACATAACATCACCAAACTACCTTCTCAGCTCTTTATTGTACTTAGACAAATAAATTATTTGATATTAGATTCATTTCTCATCATCAATATTTGATTTTATGAAACATGGACCATTAGATATTCTTTACAAATTTGGTTAAGTGTTAAAACTTAGTGCACTTCTAACTGAGGGAGCAACTTTGCACCCACATATCTTTTGATATGATAAATCATGATCTAAAATTTGGATCATATGATATCCACACATTAGATAATATAACCATATATCAATATACTTATAGAATGATCACATTTGTGCTATATAATGACATAAAAATGCCTCCTTAGATTTATCTATCAAAGAGATAATTATGCCTAGATAAACATAATAAAGAACCAAATGAATTGAACTTATGCACACAAGCATTCCAATCATCATTAACCTCTAATCGGACCCCTTGTACATCGTCAAATCACCATGATCATCCATGATCATATCTAACCATGCCAAAACTGAAGATCAACCAAGCCTCCTTTAAGCATATTAGGAAAAACACATTGAACACTTTGTCATTATCACTTAGACTATCAAGGCACTTCATCCACTTACCAGGACACCTTCATGAAATCACCATGATATCATTGATAACTATCCAATAGTCAAGACTAGATTGAATAGTTATATCTAACCATAAACATACCCTCCACTAATATATTAATTTGGAGGCCATTGAATGAGGATAAGAAGGCAAAAATGAAACCTAGGAGTATGTTAGGAACCTTAACAAGTGCTAAAAACATTAATCTTTACTCAACTAAGACTCTTTGAGAACCCTTGGGAGGAAACAATGAAATTATTGGCAATGAAACAAGCATGAAAAGTTGATAATATTAGGATATTAAAATTTAACATGATGGAGACCTTCTCAAACAAGAATTAAACAAAACTTGCAGCCCTTTCTCTCTCCTAGACTATATAATTCTTCTTTAGAAGCATGCCAAAATAAAAATTGCACTTCCTATCTTATTTAGTTATAATTGACCCTCACACATGTGAAAAGGACATATATAATGTCATTATAAGGTATATTAATTTATATATAATCCCCACAAACTTGAATTTTCTTAATATGATTCCTTGATGAGGAGAAATTACAGAAAATTGACTGCCTTCCTAGATGCAAGACTATAGATGTATGTCTTGACTTCATATGGATGTTTCATGAGGGAGAGATAAACAATTTTATAACCAATTTATATAGTAATATTCTCTCTGATTCTACTTTATTTAGAAAAAATATAGATCTCAATTTTCTCTCTCCTAACTGTACTAGCTGCAAACCCTGAAGGACTCTCCTTATGTGTAAATTGTTAAGGTGAAAGAGATCAGTTTTGGGCCTGTTTCAATTATTTCTATAATTAAACTCTTATGGAACCATTTTTATTCCCTTCTAATCCTATTCATAGACTTTTTGGTATAGATGGTCATATAATTTCATACTTCTCCCTTCAAATATGTATGAAAATGGCTTTTCTTTGATTTTATTCACACTTGAGCCTTTCACCACAATTTTTATGGTAATATAATGATAATAACGAGTCATATGTATGTTAAAATACGTATTATCTCCTTTTACATGCTTTTGGGACAAAAATTGGCATGTGTGAGCTCAAAAATGACCCTTTTTGGTCTTTAAATTATATTTAAAGACCTTTTCAAAGTATAAAACTTTATAAGGTAATTACACGTATTTTAATATATTTTAAGGTATTTTTGATAATTTAGTGACCTTTTGACTCCAATTTTTATATTTAAAGGCTAATTTTTTTCCCTTTTGGGAAAAAATACATAGTTTTAAACCACCTAGAATAGGCTTACAACTACTAGGAAAAGTTTCAGATTATATGGATTGGTATTTTTCCTTAATAGAAAAAATTAAAAATAAATCCTTCTTGGCAAGTTCCTATAAATATTAGGCCATACCTATTTCAAAATACAAGTTAGTGCCACAAGAAGACTATGGGTTACTCAAGTCCCCTTTTCCTATATTTTCACCTTTTTATGATTGCATGAGTGTTTATCATATATATTATTTATTTATTTCCTTTTTATCTACCACATTATGAAAATCATTGAGTGAAAAAACTTACTTTTTAGTATTTATCCACAAAACTTTAAAATCAAATATTTCAAACCAAAACTCAAAATCATTTCATTGTCAATCAATGTTTTTAGTCACTTTGGTCCCTTTTTAGTACTTAATCAAGGATTTATTTATTAAATTCATTCCCCTCTTAATATTTCCCATAAAAAGACACATGGATATGCTTTAAAATATTAGGGAAATCATAGATCCTTTTGGAAATGACCCCTTCCAATTTGGTAACCAAGACCACCAAAGTCATCATGTAAAAATACACGAAATCCATGACAATGAGGAAGAAGGAGGATAATAACAAGATGAAGGTATCCCAAAATACATTTCCCCTCCTTATTCATTTGACCAATAAAACATGAACAATAAATATGAAATTTTTCTTCAATCCTTAACCTTAGGGGCTAAATTTCCCCTTAATTTTGATCTCCAAAACTTACAATATTTGATTGATATAATTCATTCTTCAATCATATATTAAAATCCCATATATATCACAAAGATATATAGAGGGTAGTAACTATCTAATATTATCCTCCAATCCCAATCCTCAATTCTCCTAATACAAATTAAAATCCTTCTTTACTAAGGAATCTTTCCAAGTGAGTCATGGATTTTCTATGGAAATCCATGCTCATCATATCAACCAAGATACTAACAATCTTGAACCCAACCAAACAAAGAATATTTTAGTTAAATAAAATTACAAATTGAGTATGAATTATAAATCACCCTCATTTATCTCTTTATACAATCTAAACTTGAATGTTAATTCAAGTTTATTGAATATCAATCAACCCAATCTGAAGTCAATTGTTCACTCAAGTTCACCAATATTAAGTCCAACCAATCCAAAATTTAATGTTCATTCATGTTTACCCATCACAAATCTAACCAATATAAAATTAAATGTCCATTCATGTTTATGAATTATAAATCCAATCAATCCATACTTGAATGTTCATTCAAATTCACCCATCATAAATAAAACCAATCCAAACTTGAATCATCATTCAAATTTACCAATCACAAATTTAATTAATCCAAACTTAAATGATCACTTAATTTTACCAGTCACAAAATACAACATTCCAAACATTAATTTTCATTTAAGTTTACCAATTTATATTCTGAGCTTGATTACTCATTCAGTATAACCAATCAATTAGAATCCAAGTCTTTATGTCTCACCAATCAACCAATCATCTTTACATACAAAATACAATGTTGCTTTAAGTGCACCGATAAATCCAAATATAAATGTTGATATAGGAAATGCATAAAATTAGTTTTCAAATTTATGTTCTATTGTGGGATTTATTCCATCTAATTAAAATAAATAAATAACTAACATTAATTCATTTATCAATAATCCAAGATCAAAATAACCATTTAAATCTAACACCGTTTCAAGCCACATGATTGGTTTAGACCAAAATAAAAATTTAAACAAAGCTAACCCAAATCCACCTTATCCAACCAACCCTAATTTGTTTAACCAACATGAATCTATTTTTAACACATCCATAAACCAATGTAATCCTCAATGAACACAACCCCAAACCATCTTAATTATAGTTTTAATGCAACATCCAACACAATACTAATTTTAACACCAACCCAAACCAAACAACATAAACCAAATAAACACTAATTTTACCACAATTCCAAACTAATCAAATCCAATCCAAAATTAAACTTCAAAAATACCAACTAAATAAGTTTTAATTTTAACACTAATCCAATTTCAACAAACATTAACTTTGCCACTAATCTGAACAATAAAAATAAGTTTTCACCTCTACAACATGCTAATTTTTACAATACACTTCCTAATCACTTCATTATAAATCCATCCTTAACCAATTTTCACAAAGTAACACCCACACAAACCAATTAGTTGGTCAACCTTCTAAATTCTATACGTCTTTGACACAAATAAACCAATTATCACTAAAATTATTTAAAAGTTTCAAAACATGAAAAGTAGGGTTCAAGGCTTGCAATATGAAACTTTTTCATGGTATAAATAATATAAATTTTAATAAATTTATTCTTATCCATACAATTTAATTAAAATAAAACACCTTTTCATACACATTTTGAAGTTCTCAAACTTTAAAAATATAAAGGTAAGGGTGATCCTAGGGAACACTTTAAGGACTTCTATCATGCATATGTGGATGTTTTTTATAGCAATGAGTGCATGATGAAAGTATTTCCATAGAGTCTCAAGGATGAATCCCTCAAATGGTTTTCACACCTACCCGAAAGATCATTTTTCACATCTGAGGACCTATCTTGGAAGTTTTTTTTCCACTTGTCATACAATGTCATAACATACTTGACCACACTCTATCTACACAAAACTAATTAATACAATAGTGAAACCTTTGTCTCCTTATTCCAAAGATGGTATGCATTGACAAGTTGTTTTTTATGTTAATTTATTGGAACTAGACTTGTTGAAATATTTATGAACAACCTTTACTTATACTTGGGACATCATTTGAACCTTATTTGTCCATGTTACTTTGAGTAAATTATTGAAAAAGGGGTTCAAATTTAAATAAATTTAATCACAAGAGGTGTTATGAAGATATTGAAATCTAAGAGCAATTACTGTAAACAACCTAAATAACCTAAGTTATTTACTAATAAAAATAATAATTTTTGATATTATGTGACCAAAGTTAAACAAATACTAAAAATACCTAGACAATAATAATTTTATACCCAACCTATTAATAATAGTACCATCCTCGATGGTCAACCAAGATAATAAAACTACAAACGTATGTTTACAAATAAAGTTTTTAAAGTTTTCCCAAGATAATATGATAATTTTTTGTAACACCAAACCTTTTGAAGATAATGCTCCTAGACCTTATTGGTAGAAATAATATGAATACTAATAGTACCATATGATAAAGAACTCAAACACTATGTCTAATATCTTGTAGATAGTGGGGACATATCCATCAAAAATCACTCATCCACCACATCTAATAACCAAAAATTGGGGATATATAAAAACCCATTCCCTAAACATAAGCAAGGTAATGATAAGCAAAAGCAAGAGTCCACCCAAGAAATTAATGTAAACCAAGCTAATCATCTTTTTTAATTCATAGTCAATTGTGTTCATTATGCACATAATCATGTTTTAGTCATTACTTAACAAAAATAGGATTATGTCATTACCACAAGGTGCACAAAAATTACCATTCCTAGTGCATCATCATCTAATGTTGAACATAAGTACACCATTATAGGTCATCCTAAGAAGTCACCTACCAACATTTCCATCTTATAACTTCTCAAGAATTCACCTGTATATAAAGACAATTTATATAAAGTCCTCCAAGAGTCTAGTCATGAAAGGCATCACTTTGTCTAAATTTCAAGCACTAGTTGTAAATTTATCCAATAAAAGTTAGGTCATGTTTAACCATTACTATGTGTCCCCTTTGGGATCTACTCACAACTTACCATTATATATAGAATTCATTATCTCTAGACATAATATAATGAGGGTGTTTATAAGCAATGCCTCAACTTTACATTTATGTACATTAAGGTTAATTAAACACTCAGGATATTCAAAAATAGTATTAGAATCCAACATAATCATAATCAATCCATATGATAATAATGAATCGTAGTCTATGGGTACCATTTATCTTACCTTGATGGTGGGGCCTATCATACATGAAACATTAATCCATGTGACTTATCTTGATTTACCCTATAATTTACTCCTTAGGCATCCATAGATACATTTAATGAACATCTTACCCTCCACTTTACACAATTATTTAAAATTATTGCATGATGTCATGAAAGTAACCATTCTAGGTGATCCTCAATCCTTCTAATATTTCACATTATTGGAAGGGAATTATCAAAAATCCATCTCTCCCCTTATTACTTAAGATAAATTTACTCTCATTGAGGACTCACATACACTTAAAAATGACAACCATCCTAATATTTTATTTCAAACACATCCCCTTGGTGGTTTGTTAAATGCACCATCCACATTCACTTCCATATAAATTTCATCTATAAGTCATGTTTCCAATTAACCATCAACTTCTAAGGCTATTCCATCTCCTCCATCCCAATTTGAAATCATTGATAAAGGCATGGGTGAATATGAGTTCAAAGATTCTAATTACATAATCACAATTCATATGTCTCCATGTAATCATGGTAGGCCCCATTATTGAAGGGACACTCAATTAGTTTGAAAATTCAATAATTTTTTTGTATAACGTGGTCTTATTTATGATGAATATAATTAATTTTGAATCCTTCTTGGCTTTACTCTAATAAACTAGCCACTTGTTTTTTCAATAATAAATCCCCCATAGCTAAATACATTATGTGAAAAATAATAAACTATAAACTCAAGGTATTTCATCTTCATGAACAAGGATTAATATATCCTATCACATTAAAAAATAATGAAGCCTCCCATGGCATAGGGTTTAATCCACTCAATGTAAACACTATGCTTTTCCATAGTGACTCTTCTAGTGAGTTAGAGGAAGATTATTTAAATAGTGTAATGGATTTCATTTATATCCCCTTATAAGACCTATATTTAGCCAATATTTTCATAATAATTTCATCTTTACACTTGACCTAACATATCCATCTTTAATCCAATGGGACCAACATACACCACCTCGATTTGATCAATTTGAAAATGATCAAGTAATTTCATAATTTTGTGAATAAGAGGACATATTATAATAAGTGACTATAAAAAGGGATTTTCCATTCAATTAGATGATTATAAATATTTTGGAGAATAATTATCACATGACCAAATCATTTCAAAATCAACATCACATGAAAAAGACCTAGAGATCAATCTTTATCGACCACCCAAAATTATCAATAAGAGTTAACTCTTCTAGTTGAGGAAATTAATTTTTTTAGATAGTTATTCACTTTTGACATAGCTTCAACTATTTTGGAACACAATCACAGACCAAGATCCCCAAGTGATCATCTATCATAAGTGCCATTTTTACCAATAATAACCACAACCAGCCTAAGAATACCAAAAAATGAACACACCTCACCAGAGAATAGTATCAATGACCACAACTAGCCAATAATACCAATGATTAGCCATAGTTGACCTAAGAATACCAATTATCAACCACAACTATGCCAATAATACCAATGATCAACCATAACTAACCTCTGATACCATACTAATATTTGAACATGGGTGGTACTTGAAATAATTGAGTCACTTTACCAACTCACCCACATCTCATCAGTTAATTGAGGACATTCTTACTATCAACATTATAGCTAAATTAAATCTAAAAGTAGTCAATATTGCCACTTCTTTAACTCAATAATAATGTGAAATACTCACTCTTTTACTTATATAACAATCTAATGTGTTTTCATGGTTAATATGAAGATATGGCATGGCTTGATCCTTCATTATTTTTACATCACCTTTTGAATCATCTAGATGCAAAACCCATATAGAAAAAACTTATAAAAATACATCCTAAGGTTGGTCGATTAGTAAATGAAGAGTTCAAGAAGAAATTATAGGTTAGTTTCATTCACCCCATCAATTACTCTAATTTGATATCCAATATTGTATTAGTGTCAAAAAATCTAAAAAGAGTTAGTGTTTGTGTAGACTTTAGAGATATTAACAAATCATATCCCAAAGATGACTTCCCATTTCCAAATATAGATATTATTATGGAATTTATCACATGTCATGAAATGTTTTCTTTAGTGGACAATTTTTTAGGATATAATAAAATCATAATAGGTCCCCAACACCAACATAAAATAAGATTTTACAAGATGTTGGGGTACCTTTCACTATTGAGTGATGACCTTTGGTCTAAATAACACCATAACAACACTATGATTTTCATGATATGCTTCATGATATCATGGAGGATGATTTCCATGACATATTTTTCAAATCCCAAAATATATTAGAGCATCAAAAAGTACTTCATCAAAAATTTAAGTGAATGAGAGAATATAAGTTTTACTTGAACCCAATGAAATGTGTTTTTTGAGAGAGTTGGTCTAAAACTAGTCACTTTTGTTATTTATTGATTTATGACTTGCCCAATGTGAAGTGACAACCAAAACTATAAAGGGAAAAGGGGATAAATACATTGTGGGATAAATGCAAATGATGACCACAATAACTTAAGAAAAAATAGTATAAATATAATTCCTTCTTACATAATAATGAATATATAGTAAATATGGGTTTTAAGAGCAAAATCATGCCTAAAAGCGTAAAGTCTCCTCACAAATCCATTTTTACACACTTGGTATGAAGTTCCATTGAGATAAAACATGCATAAACTCATGGATATCAAGGAACATCATGCATGGGGGATTTAACCACAAAGTTTGGGAAACAACATTATTGCACATAAATAAATAGGTGAATAATTTTAATGGAGTTCTTATTCACAAATAGGAAATTAGAATTTATGAACAAAATACATTAAAATCAACAAACACCTAAAAGAGTATCACCCATTTGTTTTCAGTTCATTACTACAATATAGAACTAATACGTCTCCACACAAATTTGGAACTTGCTCTCTCCAAGAGCTTGAGAAAAAGAAGAAGAAACTATACCAAATCTATATTTTTCATTTTTGTACAATACTTTTCTTTTGGACGATGAAAATCCATTCATTTTGCACTATTTTTATTTTCTTTCATTTAGGAAAATTCACAATATAACAATGGGATTTTTAATTTACATTTGTACAAAAATAGTATTTAAAAAATAATTAATATATATAATGAAAAAAATAATAGTTATTTAATAACTGTAATTAATGTTAATTAATTATAAAATAATTAATAATTTAATTAAGCCATTAGTTTCCTATTAATCCCATAATAATAAATATACAAGTAACTAATTGTGAGCTAATAAAAGATAATTCCTCATCTAATGGGCATGGATTTGTGTGAAACATTAAAAAAAAATGGACTAAAGGAAAAAAAATGTAGTAAAATATAAAAATGGGGTAGTGTTTGGCTGAACAAATTTCACTACAATAACTAGCTCTAACTATGGGACCACATTCTCTGGAAGAATGCAAGATAACTATAGAAGATGTTGGTGACATGTGCCTTGTCAAGCCTAAAATTTCACTCAAATATTTTGATTTGAAGAACTAAAAATAGGTTGCCTACCCCAATCATATGGGAATGAACACAGGTTGTCAGATTAGAACATACCCATTCAAACTCCCTAAAACCTCCACAACTATCATCCCGTAATCCTTATGTGAAAAATATGCTTATTTACATGATAAAACAACCTATTTTAAATACAATTACACTTGATTTTTTATCTAAATTATGTATCTCTATATAGTTCTCCTGTTTCTCCTCAAGAGCCTCTTTAAAAATGGTTTTTTGAGGTTCTCGAGAGGATCTAACTACTATAAATATAGTGTGAATAGAAAGTTAAATAGTGAAAAAAATGCAACCAAATGAATAAGCATGCTTCTTATCTTTAATATTATTTTTTGAATGGTGGGTTCATTTATGCTACTATCAATATAGGTAAGCTCCAATGATCATTTTGATATTCAATGATAACTATGGAATTTTATTGTTTGATCAAAACCAACTACATAATATTATAATATGATACATATTATAGGTTCAAGGAAATACAATGGTATTATCAACACCCAAATAGGCAAGTAAAATTTCCATGTAAGGTAGAATAACAAGTCTCATTCCATTTATAATATTGGAAGCCTATAAACTATCATAGCCAATCCAACCAATCCATTGAACATCACATTAACAATACTAAGGAACATGATATAAAATAACTTGTTTCCATCTGAAATTATTTTGTGATGCATATATGTTTATAAGAATACTATCATGGTGATGAATACCACAATATATATATATATATATATATATATATATATATATGGATAGTTTTGATCACATAAATTAAAGTATTTCATTTCATAGGTAACCATTCTATTGAGAAATAGGCCTTGAATATGAACAACCAACATCTCCCTAATTCTCAATTATTTATTCAGACCTCCTCAAATTATTCTTATTCAATCCATGGATTCATTTGAAAAAAATATTTTAATATATTTGGTATGAGCAAACTATTTGAATAAATGTTACACTGTAATTTAAGCTTCCTAATTCCTTTGTCCATCAAGCCATCTACTTGGCATG
>JARHVA010007302.1:0-22500 GCA_037957365.1 Torreya grandis | reverse complement strand
TTGAATCTAAATGATAACATTATGAAGCTCAAATGTGATGTTAACATGAATGTTCCATTTTTTAGGTTTAAAATTTAACACTTATAACTTGAGCTAGAGAACTCACCAAGGCATGAAATTTTCAAGATATGATCTTGGCATGGACTCTATGGCACTGTAATCTTTTAACTCATGAGGATTCCTAAGAAAAATTTATAAAATGCACAAGTCAAGTAGTCTTCTCATTTTTTAATGACATCCTAGTGATTTTATAGCTCCTCAAACTTTCCAAATTCATCCTCCTTTCAACATTTAGGGTTATGATAAACTCTTAAGGTTTTGTATATCCTTTTCATGTCTCTAAATGCTTATGAACATCATGAAGACCTACTTGGATCCCTCCATTTATAATGTTGATCCTACTTATAATTCATTTTATCTTTGTTCAATTGGTACCCTAATAGTATTATATCTATGTTTAGGTGAATCTTGGTATGTGAGCCAAAATGGCCATCATTTTTGGTGACTTAGATGGTTTGACTAGCTTGCTAGTCATGAAACCTAGTCATTGACCAAGCTTACTCGTGATGACTAAATGAAAAAAATAATACTTAGAAAAAGTAATATGATTTATTATTGAATCAATTTTGGAGTAATGAGAGAATCACAAATAATAATAAAGGAATAAAATGGACCAAAATACTAACTAAACAACAAACAAAGTAATGTGCAAAATCACTTTGAGGAAAAGATAGACATAACTACCTATGCACAAAGAGCATGAGATCAATCTAATACAAAAGCCTAAGATACCTCCCATTAATAGGGATGTGAAGGATCTCTCTATTCAATCTATCAGTCTCAAAGTCATTACTTTCATTGAAACTTATGATGACATAAGTTCCACTTTGAAGGCTATCAAACTTGGAGTGTCTTTTTGGTTTTAAACGGTCTTCATCCCATTTGAGGATTATGTCACCTTACTAGAATTTCCTTGATGAAACTATTTTGTCTAAATTTTTATTTAATTTTATTTGGTTTTAACACATGTTATGAATTTATTCATCTCTTGCCTTCTTTAATTCTCTCATTTCATTCATCCTAACCTCTATTGTATCACTTTCTAGAATCTCTAGTTGGTGTACAAGTTCCAAAGCTAAGATCTCCAATGAGATTGGTAGCCTTTATTCTCTTCCTTAAACTAAGAGATAAATTGAATCACAAATTTCATTATTTGGGGTGATATCATCATCCCATAAATTAGTATTCAACTTTTTATGCCAAGATATTTGATTATCTACCACTATTCTTTTGATGATCCGAATCAGGTTCTTGTTAGTGGTCACAGCTAGTCCATTGTCTTTTGGATAGTAATTTGGTGAAGATGTTAGATAAATAAATTTCTAAATATACCATTCAAATAAATTTTCACTATTTAATTTCAAATAATTATTTTATATTATAGTGGAAGGTACTCCAAAATAGGTGACTAGATTTTCATAGAAATCAAGCACAAAGTTTTCATTTGCCTCATTTAGAGGCACTACTTCCACCCACCTAGTGAAATAAATTTTAGAAATAAAGACCCACTTATGACCAAAAATTTCTGGAGTATGTATCATGCTAATTAATTCTAAGGCCCATTGCATGAATGTTTGCTCAACCTAAATATGCTTAAGTGGCATAACTAGTCTCTACTTTCCTACAAACATTGCACACTTTACACACTTCGTAATCCATGAATGTGCATCCATAAATAAATTAGGCCAAAATTAACCAGTTATTATGATTTTTTTTATTTTATTTTTTTGCCTTTAAAATGGCCTCTAAAAAGAGTATCATGAAATTCTTCAAGAAGTTAGTCAAATTGATTAGTTTAAACATACCTTAAAATCATACCTCTAACATCCTTTTTGAAAATTAATCCATCAATAATAATGTATGGTACTAATTAAAATCTAAAATTTATTCTCCTTGATGTATATAATCCCATTGTACATTCTCCTATTTGAAGGAATCTAGCAATGTCTTGTGTCCAACTAGATGGCGAAGTAGTTTCAGCTTCATGTTGGGTATATTAAAGTGTCAAAACCATCTCCTTTTCTTCTTTCACATATTATAAAATATGTTCACATAATCCTTTACCTAAAATAAAATTTTTAACCTTACCTTAAATATTATATTACATGCACTTAGTGATCCATCTATCTCTCTTTTCACTTAAGTCTCTGTTGAGGATGAAATCCTTCACACAAGGATGAGCTACCATTGGTATAATATTGTTATTTGAAACCAAATGTCTAATTTTTTTCAAACCTATTATAAAAATAAGTGTATTATTTTAAAAATAATAATACCTTTCCTCATATTATTCCAAATATTGACTAAAACTATCAATGGGTTACTCTAAACCTTCATTATTCTATTACATAAACATGGCTGAAATTGTACTAAATGTAAAACAAGCATACATAAAGAAATCCTTATTAAAATATAGATTAATAAAAGTAAGATCTTGTTTGAATAATTATTTTACGGATTAAAATGTTTTGTTACCCTCATTATTCCAATTAAATTATTGGTGTTTCTTCAACATTTGAATGAGTAGCCTTACTAGTTCTACAAATCTAGGAATAAATCTTCTAATGAAATTGATCTTGCCTAAGAAGCTTTTCAATCGTTTATTATGTTTTGGAAATTGTATATAAATTATTGTTTCTATTATATTTGGATAAATAGAAAGACCATCTTTGTAAACTACATTTCCAAGAAGTCTCCCCTCATACACTAAAAAGATACACTTCTTTGGATTCAATGAAACTCCAAATTGTGTACATATATAAAAACTAACTCTCAAGTATGTTGGATGATAATTAGGATCCTTTTAAAATATAATAATATCATCAAGGTAAACTAATACCATTTCACTCAAAATTTATTTAAGGGCAACATCCATTGCCCTTTGGAATTTGGATCTAGCATTAGAGAGCCCAAAAGGCATATTTTTGTAGGCGTAAGTATCCCATTTGGTTGTGAAAGTTGTTTTATATTGATCTTACTCTTTCACCAATATATATTTGTAACATAAGTACCCATATAATAAGGAGAAAATTTGTGAACTTGATACCCTCTACAAGATTTGATCTATGGAAGGAAGAGGATAGTGGTCTTTTAGTGACACTTTGTTCAAATCTTTGAAATGTACACAGTCTTATCTCTCTATTTTTCCTTCTCACTGCTACAAGGTTTTCTACCCGTTTTGAGTGATTGATATTAAATAATATACTTGAATCAATAATCTTGGTAAGCTCCTTTCTCATGAGAATTTAAACCTTGGTGTTGATGGGCTTTTGCTTCTATCTTATTGGTTTTGCATCATGTTTAAGATCAATAATATGTTGTGTTAATCTAGAGTCAAACCCTTTCAAATCATAGTATTCCAAAGATAATACATCCATGTAATCATTAAATAATGAAATGAAATATACTCCCTCAGAATCAATGTTTACTTTACCCCACTTGAGTTGTTTACCTACAGTTATGTGAACCTACTGATAATGTTCTTCCTTGGAAGAGGGGCTTTCCTTGTCCTTTATAAGTTGATCATATTTATTAAAAATACTTTCCAAATTTACTAAACCTTTAATCATATTTTTTTATCTCAATTTCACAATCCAATCTCCATATTGGCATTGTAATTTATTTTGATTCTTTGAACAAAATTCTACCTCATTCTATAGAAAATAAGATATTTACTTATCATTATCAAAGACTTGCCAACTTAACTCATTGCTTATAACTAAAGGCCTTCATATAACCTTGATTTAGGTTTGATATTTGTTTTCCTTGATATGGTCCAATGCATCACATTATACTCCTATGGTAGCAAGTCTATTTACATGTTGATTGACTCTCCTAGGAAGGGAATGGATATCAAATGCTAGGAAATATTCCATGAGGTCCCAAAATATATGTTTTTATGCCTTTTGGATGGGGTTATTTGCTACACTTAATCCTCTAACTTGTTTCAATACTAACCCACTATCACCTTTCACCTACAAAATCTTAATACCTCTCTTTCTAGCCCACTAAAGGCCATGAATAAGAACTTTATACTCTGTAGTATTTGATGTATGACTAAACTAAAATCTAACTAAATAATAATACCTTTTATTTTGAGGTGAAAAAAACATAACACCAACTCCACTTCCATTTTTTGATCTAGATTCATCAAATTATAGATTCCATACTCCCTCTTGATCTTATTTTGAGTTGGTGAGACTAGGTAAAGAGTCACCTTCTTCATGCATGTAGTAGACACCAAAACTACCTTCTTGAATATCTTTGTATGTGTCATACTCATTTCTACCAGTATCCCACTCATCCAAGAGTAGATCTAATATGCCTTCAAGTGGTGTAGAAGGTTCTTGATCAATAATATCCTCATCTTCTTCTAAAATACTGTAATTCATATTAGACATATTTGGCATATATGGTTCAAGGTGAAATCTAGAAATAAGCTCTGATATTATAATGACTTTGTGTTGGAAATATTGTCATTGATGTCAAAGGTTTAACATTAATTGTGACAAAGGCTCCATAGCATTTACTGTCTAAATGTGTTTTTAATGTTCATATTTTGGCTAAATGTATTGATATTTATTTAATATTAATGAATATATTTTTGGTTGAATAAATTCAAAAAGAGGGCCCATGAGGAAGTCAAATATTCAAGAGGAAAAGACAAAATAGGGAAAGGATGAATTTTCCCAAGAAGGGTCACCTTGAGGAATTTGAAGGGTCAACAAGTGAAGACAAAATATGAAGGGAAAATTTTTACATGAAGAGTCACCTTAAGGAATTTGAAAGGTCACCAAGATAAAGAGAAAATGGGAAAGGACACATTTGCTCATGAAGGGTCACCATGTGACTTTTCAAATGAAAGGATTCGAAGGGTCATGTAAGTTTATTACCATTTTCCATGAGGACTAAAGGGTCACAAAGGGTGAATGCCAAAGGTCTTTTATAAAGCTATAAATAAAGGCTTAATAAGCCATTTGTAATATGCAAGAGAGTGCATGGTTTATAATTATTTTATATAATAAAAGAGGAGAAAATAGAAAGAGATATTGTAGAGTTCTATCATTTGTTGAGAAAACAAAACTAGGAGATAGTTGTGATTAATACACAAGAGGGGTTGGTGCTCATTTGGGTTGGTGCTCACAAATATTTGTAAGGGGTTAATGTTCCTATGGGTTTGTGATCATAAAATAGATATTGTATTGGTGCTCAACAAAGGGGTAGGTTATCCTACAAGTTGGTGCTTACAAACTTTATAATTTGAGTTATTTCTCATTCATATACTTGATATTGTTCTCTATGTTTTTTCCCACATTAGGTTTCTATGTAAAAATATGCTCTCTCTCTCTCTCTCTCTCTCTCTCTCTCTCTCTCTCTCTCTCTCTCTCTCTCTCTCTCTCTCTCTCTCTCTCTCTCTCTCTCTCTCTCTCTCTCTCTCTCTCTCTCTCTCTCTCATGTGGTGCATGTTATTATTTTTGTTTTATTACATATATTGAATGTATGGTTAAGTGGATTTTGATTAAGTATAAGTATTATAAGATATATCATATAATGATTCATCCCCTATCATTTAATCCCATGCTTAAAAATATGTATTAGAGCATGCTATTTTGAAAAGAGTTTAAAATATTGACGGTAGATTAGGAAATTATGATGGTTGGATCACACGAAGGTTTTTATAAAAATAAGGCACCTATGTTTGTTGTGACAAATTTTGATTTTTGGAGAATAAGGATGAGGACTTACTTGATGTCCCTTGGATTTGATATTTGGCAAGTAGTGGTAGAAGAATTTGAAGATCAACAGACACTTGTAACTATTCCAATAGAAAAGAAGGCAAGTGAAAATAATGCTAAAGATTTGAATTCTATTTTATGTGGCTTATGTGAATAAAAAAAAAGTAAAGTTATGGAATGAAAATCCTCTCATGAGACTTGGGTAAAGCTTGATAATATTTATAAATGTGATGGAAAGGTTCAACAAGCTAAAATTGAGATTTTTAGAAGAGAGTTTGAGAATTTAAAGATGGAAGTGGAAGAAAACATAGCAATTTATCTTTTATGGGTTGATCAAATAGTTAATCAAATCTAAGGCATTGTAGAAAAGTTATAAAAATCAATGGTGGTACAAAAGGTTTTGAGATCTCTACCAATGATACATGATGTAAAGGTTTCAACAATTTAGGAGATGATGAATCTAGCCAAGCTAAAAATAGGTGAACTACATGGTATTCTTATGGTGTATGAGATGCGAACCGAACAAGAGAAAACTTCAAAGAGGGAAACTGCTTTCAATACATCAAAGAAAGACAAGGCTAAAATTCAAGAATAAAGTGATAGCTCTAATGATGAGGAAGATGACAACAAATCTCTATTCATCTACAAGCTAAAAAAGGGAATAGATAAATATCAAGGAAAATTTCCATTTAAATGTTTTAAATGTGGTAATATTGTACATGTTAAAGCTAAGTACCGAGATAAGAATAATAGTGACAATGAAGAAGGAAAGTCTACATACAAGAAGAACTTCAAAGGTAAATTGAAGAAGAGATTCAAGAAGAAGAGTTTATATTCTAAAGATCCTAGCTTTGCTAAAGATAGAGAAGTCAGTGACTCAACTAAAAAAGAGATTCTATTCATGACCATACATGAAGATGCCTTCACAAGCAAAATTACAGATGATCAAGAAGAAGAACATGATGAAATTGAGGTGAATCTAGAAATAATACTGATTTGTGCCTTAGAATAATTACGACCTCTTGAGAAAAATAATTAAAGATTGAAGCTTTAGATCAAGAAAAATGTAAAGGAGTCAAAGGAAACAATTGAATATCTACAAGCACACATTAAAGATATAAAAATGACTGAAGAAGATCTAACAGTGTAGTTGCAAAAAGTAAGTGAATAATGTGAAAGGTATGTTATTGAAATTGCCTATTTAAAACCAGATATTGAAAAAACAAATAAAGAAGTCGATGATAAAGTAGCCATTGGTTCAAAATTTTAGAATAACACTAATATGTTGAATAAGATATTAGAAAGTCAAAAATCAATATAAAATAAGACAAGCATTGGATTTTAAAAGAAAAATAGCTATGATGAGGATCTTAAAAAATAAGAAAAAAAGGGAAGAAGTTAATAATGTAGAGGACAACTCAAACAAAGAAGGCTAGAAGGAACATAGCTATAAAAGGCAATCAGGTCAAAGATACACAAAGTAAAATAGGTTTTATTTTCATGGTTATTATTTTTATTGTAATGGTTATGGTCATAAGAAAATAGAATGATATAAAAGAGATAACAATTTTAGAAATAAGGAGAAGGAAACTCATGTAGAGTCAAGCAGAAGCCAAAACTCTTTTGCTTCTATGTCAGCCTCTAATGAACATGCCATAATATGTTACAAGTGCAATAATTCTAGACACATATCTTGGTATTATAAAATTTTGTTTGAGTCAATCAAGAAGGAACAAAGTTTCAAGGCTCCATTCATCAAGAAGAAAGTTTAGATAGGTTAATGGTAGAAGAAACAATCTAAAAAGTCTTTGTTAGTCTAGACAACTTTTCGTGCAAGAAAATAATAAAAGACATGATTCATTGATAATGGATGTTCAATGCACATGATAGGAGACAAGATCAAGTTCATAACTCTAAATAAGATCAATGGAAGAATAGTGAAATTTAGAGATAATAACACTACTAGAGTAGCTAAAAAAGGTACACTAAGTTTGGATAATGATAAAGCTAAGATAGAAAATGTTCTATATGTAAAAGGTCTTAATAAAAATATGTTGAGTTTAAGTTAAATGTGTGATAAATGACACACACTAGATTTTTATGCATAAGGTTATGAAATTAGGAGAAAATATTCAGATGTGTTGATTGCAGATGCTTAAAGGATATGCAAGAATTTGTATATGTTATCAAATATCAAAGGTCAAAAATGTTGTTTAAGTCGAGTTGAGGAAAGTTGGATATGGCACAAGAGAATGGGACACATAAATTTTGACAATTTTGTCAACATTAGAAATAATCAATTAGTTAGAGATCTTCCAAATATTACAAAGCCCTATAACACACTTTGTGAACCATGTCAACATGCGATATAGGTCAGAAGATGGTTTAAAAAAAATAATACTTGACCACATAAATGTTAGAGTTTATTCACACTAATTTGTGTGGACTTATGAGAACTCAAATTAATCAAGGTGAGAGATATTTCATGTCGCTTATTGATGAGTTTACATGTAAGACTTAGGTGATGTTTTTGAATAAAAAATAAGAATCTTTCAGCCACTTCAAAACATTCAAGGATTTTATTGAGAATGAAACTGATTCAAAGATTAAGTTTGTAAGTTCTTAAGATCATATCAAGGAGTAAAATTCATGTCAGATGAGTTCACTAAGTATTGTGAAGACCATGGGATAAAGAGACATTATTCAATAGCCATAACTCCATAGCAAAATGGAGTAGTTGAGCATAAAATTAGAATAGTTCAAGATATGATGAGGACACTGCTAAATGAATCCAAGATACCAAATAAGTATTAAAGAGAGGTAGTAGGTACAATAGTGAATATTCAAAATAGAGAATTTTTGACATTCAATAGTGACAAGACTCCCTATGAGCTATGGAAAGACAAACCAGCTATAGTTGATTACTTCAAAGTTTTTGGTAGCAGATGCTTCATTAAAAGAACCAATGAAAAATTGGGTAAGTTTAAATCTATAATAGATCAAGGTACATTTCCTAGTTATTATTTCAAATGTAAAGCTTATAAATGTTATAACAAAAGAACCAAGAAGATTGTTGAAAGTGCAAGTGTCAGGATAGATGATGTGGCACAAAGAGTTAGTGATCTAGTAGACACTCCTAAAATCATTGAAGAAGAATATTTTAAAGAATTAGATGAGGATGAGAAGAAGGAACAAAAGGACACTAAGATCCCATCCAAATATGTTCATAGAAATCATAATAATAGTAACATCATCAGAAACATAAATGAAGGAGTTTGCACTAGAAGGATGATGATAAGTGAATTTGAGTAAGTTAATTTTTCTTTGTTATCTAAAATTCAGCCTAAAACATTTTTAGAACCTAGACATGAGTAACATTAGGTTAAGACAATGGATGAAGAATTAAATTAGATATAAAATAATGATACATGGGAATTAGTGCCTAGACCACAAGATTAAAATGTGATAGGAACAAAATGGGTATACTAAAATAAGTTGAATGAAGATGGTGAAGCTACCAAGAATAAAGCAAGGTTAGTATTTAAAGGATATGCTAAGATTTAGGGTATATATTTTGAATAAATGTTTACACTAGTGGCATGGCTAGATATTATTAAAATGTTTCTTGCATATGCAGTGTTTAAGAATTTCAAAGTGTTTTAGATGGATGTAAAGTCTACCTTAATGAATGAAAATCTAGAAGAAGAGGTCTACATTGATCATCCTAAGGGATTTATTCTTTCAAATGATAGTATCCATGTATGTAGATTAAAAAAAGCATTTTATGGATTGAAACAAGCTCCCAAAGCTTGGTATGCAAGACTTGATAAGTACCTACAAGATCAAGGTTTCAAGAGAGTTTTTGCTGACAATAATCTCTACATCAAAATAGAAGGTGAGTATCAATTGATTGTTGTGGTCTATGTTGATGACATAATATCTAGAGGAAACATTGAAAAGATGAAAAAATAATATTTTAATAATATGAAAAAATAATTTGAGATGTATATGGTTGGAGAATTGTCATTTTTATTAAGTTTTAAAATATTTCATTTAGAAAAATAAATTTTCATATTTCAAAATAAATATGCCAAGGAGATGTTGAAAAAATTTAGTTTTGAGGATTGTGTACTAGTTGGCACACCAATGTGTATACGAAATAAGGTAAGGATGAAGATTCACCTATTACAGATCAATAGTTGTATAGATATATGATTGGTAGTCTTTTATATTTGATAGCATCAAGGCTAGACATCATACATGCAGTAGCCATGGTTATGAGATATCAATCAGCTCTGAAGGAGAGTCATGTTTAGTTGGTGAAAATAATATATAGATATGTCAAGGGGATATTAGATTATAGATTTTGGTATCCCACATATAGATATTTCACTTTGGTTGCTTATATAGATTCAGATTGGGTAGGTTGTTTGGATGATAGAAAGAGTAAAAGTGGAGGATCTTTCTTTCTCAGTGATAGCTTAGTATCTTGGCTAAGTAAGAAGTAGAACTTAGTATCACTTTCTACAGATGAAGAAAAATATATTTTAGTGGTTTTGTGTTGCACTTAGGGTATTTAGATGAAGAAAAATTTATAAGACATTGAGGTAACATATGATGAACCTATTTCTATTTTTTGTGACAACACAAGTTCTATTAATATTTCTAAGAATCCAATAATGCATTCAAGAAAAAAAACATATTCCTATCAGATATCACTTTTTGAGAGAGTAGGTGGTAGATAAATAGGTTAAAATGGAATATATTAGTATTATAGAATAGACTGTAGATATTTTCATAAAGGCACTACCAACATACACATTTGAGTATATCTGGGAGAAGTTAGGAGTAATTTATTTTACTTCCTACCATTAAGGATCAGCATCAGTTGAGGGGGAACTAAGTGTTAGCTCTAGGATAGACCCTTTGCCATTGATTTCAAAGGGGGAAAGGAATAGGAACAGGTATGAAAATAGGTATATTAATAGGTACAAGAAAATGTATAGAATTAGGTATAAGAATAGGTACAAGAACATGTATAGGATGCTACAGTAAGGGGGAGATATTATATGTTTTTTAGTTGGTAGTATGTGTAGGTTGGCATGCGTAGTATAGGTTTTAAGATGTGGTAGTTTTATTTTGAGGCTTCCATCAATGACAACGGGGGAGATTGTTGGAAATATTGTCATTCATATCAAATGTCTAGCATTGTTGGTGACAAAGGCCCCATAGCATTTATTATATAAAGGTTTTTTTAATGTTCATATTTTGGCTAAATGTGTTGATATTTATTTAATATTAATGAATATATATTTGGTTGCATAAAGTAAAAAAGAGGACCCATGAGGAAGTCAAAGAGTCACAAGGAAAATACAAAAGAGGGAAAGGATGAATTTTCCCATGAGGGGTCACCTTGAGGAATTCAAAGGGTCACCAAGTGAAGGCAAAAGAGGAACGACACATTTTTCCATCAATAGTCATCTTAAGGAATTTAAAAGGTCACTAAGATAAAGACAAAAGGGGAAAGGATGAATTTTCTCATGAAAGGTCACCATGTGACTTTTTAAATGAAGAGATTTGAAGGCTTATACATGTTTGGCACCATTTTCCATGAGGATTGAATTGTCATAAAGGGTGAATGCCAAAGGTATTTTGGAAAGCTATAATTTAAGTATTGTGAATCCATTTGTAATATACAAGATAATGCATGGTTTGTAATTATTTTATGAAAGAAAAGAGGATAGAATATAAAGGGATATTATAGAGTTATATCATTTGTTGAGAAATCAACATTGAGAGATAGTTGTGTTTTATACACAAGAGGGGTTTCTTATCTTGTGGGTTGGTGCTCACAAATATTTGCAATGGGTTGCTTCTCTTGAGGGTTGGTACTCAAAAAATAGTTTTGTGTTGGTGCTCAATAAATGGGTTGGTGCTCCTACAAGTTGGTTCTTGTGAAATTTATAATTTGAGTTACTACTCATTCATATACTTGAGATTTTTCTTTGTGGTTTCTCCCATATTGGGTTTACATGTAAAAATCTAGTGTCTCTCTCTCTCTTGTGTGGTGCATGTTATTGTTTTAGTTTTATTGAATATCCTGAATGTATGGTTAAGTGGAGTTTGATTAAGTAAAATTTTTATAAGATATATGATATACTGATTCACCACCTCCCTCTTAGTATATCCCATGCTTAACACTTTGGTCCCATATCTAGTTTTAAAAACTATGTATGATAATTTTGAAGAAAGTTGTCCTCCAATTTTCGTAGTGAAATCCCTGGATATTCATAGTGGGAAATATGGAGTTAAATTGACAATAAATATATCATATGAAATGGTGAAATTTAGACAAGAATAAATTAAAATATTAAGATATTTAAGGATTCCCATAGTCTTATTAAGAGAACCATAAAACTATAAAACTCCTTTTTCATGAGGTTCATACTTGAGACCTAGTTTGTCATCTATGGGTTTAGGCATGATAGAAATAATAGCTCCACTATTAATCATATAATTGTGGATAGGACAATCTCCCATAATAATTAAAAGATAAAATGGAGGAGACTTAGTCACCTTAGGAGATTGAGGCTCAAAAAATGGATTAGATTTGGTTAGAACATCACTTACTCTTTACTTTTCATATGGTATATTAGAGATATTGATCTTTGAAATATCCTCTTATAGATACTCCTTTTATGTTTGGATTAGAAGTGTATCCCACACTAAAATTGATACTAAATTTCTCTTCAAATGATCCACAATAATGATTGCAGAAGTGGTTGTCCTTGAATAAAATTTAGGATTAGGAGGGGTTCCTAGATGTTTTATGAATTGAGGGATGTAAGGCCCTTTCACATTCTACCCCTTTAGATCTTGAACCTACTGATTTGATGTATTTTGAGGTAGATTATGAGAAGGGGTCCTTTGTGGTGGATAAGAAGGAAAAGGGGATGCATTTTTAGGACTTGAACCATCACCAATTGCCCTTTTCTTGAATCTATTATGGAATAAAACTGAATTATCAACATTATGAATATTTTGACTTTAATTTTGATTCTATGTTCTCAAAATAATTTTCACCTTATCAGAAGTTAATACACATAGTTTTAATAGATGCTTTACCATTCTCTCCTCCTTATTGATTTGACACTTATGATTGTGTAAATTAAGGAAAGTCTCTATGTGGTAGAGAGGCTTCCTTATTTGGCTATTTTTCATGTGGAGAAAGAGGTAAAATCTACTACATATAAGAGTGATGTGAGATCTCACTAGTTGGAGCCATTGCCATGTTATTTACTTGATCCCACTGATTTTTCCATTGCCCTTTCTAAGCATATTTATTTTGAGTTGGCATAATAACTCTATAATTTATTAAAGTATTTGGATTGTATTGCCTTGACTGAGAATTATGCCCTTGTCCTTATTGATTGGATTGACAAGATGACCTATTATAGTGATAATTATGATTTCTATTCTAATATGGCTTGTATGGTGGATCTTATTATATTTCCATTTCAACAAACTTGTTTTTATGAGTCTTAATAAGACTCTCTATCATACCTAATATGGTATCTTGATCACCTTATATTTGATATAAATTTGTTAAATTTGGGAGTCGAGCAATAGTTAGATTAAGAGGGTGGATGTTTGGAAAAAGAGGCATTAGTTGCCTTGAAGATAACTTGCCTAATTGTATAAGGAAATTCTCATCATTAAATGATATTTCAATAATT
Organism: Torreya grandis; assembly: GCA_037957365.1. Lineage (NCBI taxonomy): Eukaryota > Viridiplantae > Streptophyta > Pinopsida > Cupressales > Taxaceae > Torreya > Torreya grandis. Next base: position 8,969 of record JARHVA010007302.1, on the reverse strand, counting down.
TTAGGTAGAGTGTTCCCTCGTATGGATGGAATCATCATAGCTACATCTAAATTGAGATCCTTCAGATAGTATAGAAAATCATAGTTGGGTGTAGGCTTGATCACTATAGGAGTTCTATCCCAAGTCTTTTGGAACCTGTAATTGAAATCCACCATGAATTTATTATTGAATCTATTGATTATTATAAGCTTCTCCACTAGTGAAAGATGATCACATTTATCATCAAACTACTTGCATAAGGCCTCTCCAATTTAATCCTAGTTATTGATTGATGCAAGATCAAATCCTCTATACCATTGAAGTGGTTTCCCTTTGAAAAAAAATTCTAAAAACCTCATTGCTACATTTTTCTAAGTTATATGATGTACTAAATAAAGGTTATCAATATTTGCAGTATGTTATATAGGAGTAACTAGAATTTCCCTTATAAAATAAGGAAGATACTTTAGAGTAGAGGATGAAATATCATCCCATTGAGTAAGATGTAGAGGACCACCACCATGGAATGGCATAAAGGCTTGTCTTCTACTAACATCCATTTGAGGTATGGGATTTATAAAAATGTTTGGATAAATAATATTGGCTTGAATAGGATGGTTTTGTGAAATATTAGGGGAAATAAAAGGTGTAGGTGTAGGATTTGATTGAGAGGATATCCTCTTTTTTGTTGATAGGAAAGATAACCTAGAGAAATCTATATTTTTCCTTTTTGTAGAGGATTTTTTGACAACTCTTGGGGGAATGAAAATTATGCAAACCTAAAAATGATTCACTTCATGTGAATAAATGGTCCCACTAGGCATGCCATAATTGTTGGAGACTTAGGATACACCCTAGTTGAAAATAGAAGTATTCAAGTTCTACTTTCAAACCTAGTCCAACATGGGAATGGCCCTAGGTTGTGGGTTACCTACATTTGGGTCAGACCTCTAGGGTTTTCATTGAGGCTAGATACTAAGATATTATAATTTTGACCTCTTTTTCTAAGACCTAAACAATTTGGGGTGAAAGGAGTTAAAACATTGTATAAAGTAAAACCTATTCTAACATATGGTGAGTCAATAAATTTTAAAGATCCACTCTCAATATTGAACTCATTAACACACCAATGGGATATAAATAGAACTAATCCAATGTTTACTATAGCTTCCAAGCAATAGTAATTCACCTAGAGGTAAACTTGAATAAATAAAGATAGGGACAATGGAGACAAGGCCTCATTAAAGGCACTTATAACCAAAAATCAACCTTATACTTCAAACATCAAAGCTATGGCACACTATATGACCTATAGGGAATTTTTTTTAGTATTTAGGTTGAATTTAGACCTATAAAGGGAATATTAGACCACTTTTGCATATCAAACATAAAAAAAATACTAAACAAAGATGATAAACACTACAAATGCCTTTATCATTACTCCAAGAGGTATAGAATAAAATTTATAGTAGAGTCTAGTCATACCAACCTAAGGTATGTTCATCAATAACTCAAATGCTTTATTTATAGAAGAAAGGGAAGAAAGAGAGAGATTTTAGCTCTTAAAAAGGAATTAATGAGCTCAACTCTATTTGAACCATAATTATAACTACATCTAAATTTATGCTTATTTAAGCTTCTTCATTAATTTGAGTCACTTCAAATATTACATAGTTACATTATTCCCTCATTGATTATCCATTATGCTTTCAATGGTGGGACCAAATTATTTCAGTCTAAGTTTTGATGTTGATTTAATTACAATAATTAGAATTATTTTTTAGAGTTTTGTCTTGGTGTTAACTAATCTTAATTTGTTCATCATGGCTTCAAAGAGTGGAGAGAATGGTCATTTTCATGCAAATGATTTTGGTGATGAAGCCATTGAGGTCTACATGTCTATCTTATTATCATCCTTTAAAATTTTATCTTTGGTTTAAACTGGACCATGATCAAACTTGGATCCATGATTTTTCTTGTTTTGGTTGAAAGCTTCTCCTTTGAATTCAAATAGGAAAGCTTCCTAGGTTCAACTTTGGTTGTCGAATATCAACTTAGACCAATTATATTGCTCTAAACTATCTTTTTCCTATTGGCCCCATAGATTCCTACTATCATATCTTAAATTTTTGACCTCTTTCACTAAATATATCTTCTTGGTATAGATAAACACTACCCTTTGATATATATCCTCTTACTCCTTGAATTTCACTCACATCATTAATTCAAGATGCATGAGTGAACTCCTACCATAGATCTCATGGGGACCATTTTATTGTGAGTAACTACATACCATTATATTTTTGGTATGATTGAATGTTGATCATCACTTTAATTGGACCAACCTTCTTTTTATTTGAGTTTAAAACATTGGATCTATGTTCAGTAGATATGCACCATTAGATCTCATCCAACTTGAGGATTGTTTAAGGACTTTTGAATCTAAAAATCTATTTTATGAATATCAAATTTGATGTTATCATGAATGTTCCATTCCATAGGTTTAACTTTGAATGCTCATAACATGAGCTATATAACTCGCCAAGGCATTAAATTTACATGATATGATATTGGCATGAAGGACTCTATGGTAATAAAATATTTTACATCAAAAGGATTCTTGAAAAAACTTTATAAAATGCACAAGTGAACTGGTCTGCTCATTTCTACATGATGTCTTGATGATGTCCTAACTCCTTAAAATTTTCAAGTTCATCCTCCTTTCAACCTTCAAGGTTATGATGAACTCTTAAGGTTGTATCCATCCTTTTCTTGCCTCTAAATTCTTATGAAGATCATGAGTAATTTCTTAGATCCATCCATTTACAATGTTGAGCTTTCTTCTAATCCATTTTATATTTATTCAATTGGTACCCTAATATAATTCCCTCTAGGTCTTGGTGAAGCTTGGTATGTGGGCCAAAATGACTAAAAATTCTAGCATAATAAATAACAGAGTTAAGGAAAACCTATTAGCTATAAACTAGGAATGAAATTAGTTTTCTACCATTAATGGAGGTCCAAGTATTTCATAAGGTTTCTAAGAGGAATGAAAGTTCATTTACATCATAAAAAATCTTTCCAAACTATTGGATTTCATAGTCATGCTTTTGGTTCTTTGTGCTAAGGAAAAACCATTTTGTGTAGTTGGGTACAACTCTAGGAAAGCCTTAAGTTTTCACTCAGTATGGTCAAGAGAGATATTTGGGATAAAATATTATGCAAAGTGATATTGACCATAATTTCCTTTTACTTTGTTGCATTGGTGATCTAGTTAATCTCCCCATATTTATGAATAATCACTAATATTTCAGGGGTGCCTAGATGGCCCATTGATCTAGATAGGGTCCAAGGTTTCCCTTGTTTATTTTATTAATAATTAAATGAGAAATGATTATTTATAGGTGATTTTTCAAGTTAAAATAGGACCTATTACAATTGGTTTCATCAGCTAGTTCCTCCTAGGAAGGTACTTATGGTATAAAACCCATTTTTCTTCTTGTCCTTGTGAATGTCATGTTTAATAAATTTTAGAGGTAAATATTGGTTAGATAGATAATGTAACTCCTCCTATTTATTCCATAACAACTTACCCAAGTGATATTTCTTATAAATCCTTAGTAGTTCATCAAATGCTTGATAGGCCAAATAATCAAGTTGTTAGTTGGAACTGTAATAGAGTTGCAGGTAAGTTTATTAACTACAAAGGATTTATTTTTTTATAGTGGCTTAAAAATAAAGAGGATATGATGTTTTCACCTCTAAGATGTAATATAAATAACCTCTCATTTTAATAATTAGTCTCAAAAATATCAACATCATGAAGTTGATAGTCATTGCTATATGAAAACATAATCAGCCATGAATATGCACCTATAGATGATCTTAGGAGAATATTATACTAAAAAGGGGTGTGGTAAGTTGTTTCAAGCCTTAAAATGTTGTGAAATATCATTTAAACACTTTTAGATTGTGTAAATATAGCTTACAATGTTACATTCTATGTATATAGTCCATGAACACATTCACTACCTTGTCTACAACATCAAAACACACCTATAGGTGAGTGTAGAGCATTATTTTGAGAGTGTTGTAAATTTTTTAAAAACATTAAAGATGGGAAGGATGAGTGTGGCAAGTTTTTTCATGCCTTAAAATGTTGTGAAATATCATTTAAACACTTTCAGAGTGTGTATATATAGCTTACAATGTTACATTCTATGTATATAGTCCATGAACACATTCAATACCTTGTCTACAACATCAAAACACACCTATAGGTGAGTGTACAAAATTATTTTGAGAGTGTTGTAAATTTTTAAAAAACTTTAAATATGGGAAGGATGCATTTATAAACTTTGAGAAGGACCAAACTTCATTGAATTCTTATATTTCATGCATATAATCTACATTCTACTTTCACTACCTCACATACTACTACAAGTGAATCTATAGGCTTATACAGAGATATGAGGGTTGTCATGGAGGAGTTTTATACATTTATACACAATCATAAAGTATTGATTGTGAGAAATACTATATCGGTCATGTTTGAATCAATAGGAAATCAAGCAAGTCCTTGGAAGCCATCCTCTAGTTAGTGATTATGTTCAAGGTAAAAATCCATAAAAGCATCAAAATATAGCCCTAGGACCTTTTTAAGATATCATATAACAATGTTTAATGATTCATTTATGAGTCTTGATTCACCCATGATGTATCATCCACATATGAGTGTAACCTTTCATAAGAGAGAGGGTGTGTGACTAGTATAAAGTAGTGTTTGGTGACCCCAAAATCATGAATTTGTTCATTGTAATTTTTCAATGTATTTTACAAGATTTGAACCTCCAAAGTAACCTCTAGACCCTAAGATATCAAGGTGATGGCATATATACATGATAGGTGGTTTTAATAAGACAAAGATCAAATTTTATATTAAAAGGGCATCTATATGTTTTAAAGAGATAATAACGAACCTACATCATCACCTATAAGTGTATCTTTTGCTCTAATAAGCCACCTATAACCTGCATATAAGTACCTACAACCTCATGAGTCAAACCATGGTGATTTAACCTATGAACATGAGCACTAGTTTATCAAAATGTATTCAAAACTCCAAAGTAATCATATAACATGTGAAATATGTCCCAAATAATCAAAATGCATCTACAAGTTTAACTTTTGATGTAATAAGGGTCAACTATAGTTAATTATAGTTGATCATGTTTGAGTTAAGGTTATCTTGGTGATTGAACCAACATCTAGGTGATGAGACGTGACCTAGGTGACTATGGGATGATAGTGAGGACTTAAATAGTATTTTATGCATTACATAAAGGATCCAAGACCAAATAAACACCTACAACTATGGTGGAACATAGTACACAATCACATCTAGTCAATAGTCTTGTGACTAGTCAAAATGAGGAAGTATGCATAAAGAATATAACAACAGGTTGAGTGGAATCAAATTTGAGATAGAATACAAAGTATAAGGACCTTATCATGAAACTCTAATAATGGAAATGAAGCATTAAGGATTATAATAATTCAATACATAGTCACATGTATAGATCTTGTATAGTCGTTATTTTACATAAGTCTGTATTAAAGGTTTTGAAGGATTATAGGGTCTAGGAGAGAAGATTTCAAACTAATTTAGCCAATGGTGACATAATGATAATATATAAAAGAAATTATGGGATTTATTTTCATCTATAGAGGATTATGTTCAAGAATGAAGAGGGTCATGGTCAATGACAGGGAGTGTCAAATGAGACCTCTATGAAGGATAGGCAAGAGTTTAGATGCATTTAAGTTCATAAACACAATTGGAGTAAGTATATAGTCATATTTCAAGGTAAAATTAATCTTCAAAGATGTGTGAGACCATCCAAGAACCATAGAACATCATCTTAGTTCCTTTTAAGTGGGCACAATTTTTTTGAGATAACACAACCAACATAGAGGTTATAGAAGGAATGAAAAGGAGTGTAAAAAGATTTTTTGGTGATTAAAGTGAATGTTTAGGGTAATTATAAGTTTTTATTACCATTAAAAAATATTTGTAACATTTTAAGGAGTACTAAAACGTCTTCCTTTTCCATAGATACAAATAGCTTTGTAGATGCCTATGTGTACAAATATTCATAAGACCATGTTCACAATGAGATAACAAAGGGGAAATGTGTGTTCTTGGACCAAATAATGAGATAGAAATAGTAAAATATGTATAGTATAATGATAAAAAGTTTGGACAGTGACATTTAGATGTGATTCCTTTGGAGTATGAATATAACTCTTAACACATGTCATAGGCGTGTGTAGTCAAGACTGTGTTTGACATAGTCAAACATTAAGAAAAAGTGATTGTTGATGATAATGAAGTTAAATAAGAAGTTTTTAAAGGTGTGAAAATTTAATGAAATTGAATAAGGCACAAACATACCATTTTGAACCATTGAAAGTTTTTTGAAAGCAAACAAAGGTATGAAACCCTTGCAAAGTCATCTTTTGGTACATAAGAATGTATTGTTTGGGCTAAACTGAATAAAAATAAATCTAAAAATTATTTATCACATATTGGAAAAGTTGAATAATGTATAAATAGACCTGTTAGTGGTAATTTGGTCCCTTGAAACTTAGTACAACTCAAGATATGGATTTATGTATGCTCTCAACCTATGTAGGAGAAAGAAAAGCCCTAGACTAGGGTTTTAAGAGAGTTTTAACCCTTCCAAAAAATTTAATCCTACCATGTTTTATGTGAGGAGAACAAATCAATAGGTTTTGGTTGATTGGAGTCTATATAGTACAAATTTGGTGGCTAAGGGTTTGGAATAGGGCTAATTACACCTAAATGAAGGGTAATTTCCAAACAAAGTGTGATCTAAGAGTGGAGTCAGGGTATGAAATTTTACACACACCTCAAAGGATATATTGGGTGTTTATAAATTTATTTACATTTTGAAATGAGTTCCTAGTTCATTCAAACAAATGGAAAAGGCACAAAAATGGGCTACAAGCCTTAAGAGACTATTGTGAGTCTTTAGTGTGGAATTGAAGGATGATGTGTATTTAAGGAGTTGGTGAAGGTTATGAAAAATGTATTAATATTATTTAAAACCATTAAATAAATTAAATTATTTCCTTGAAACTTATGTCAAGAATTGGCACTTGAGACTTAAAGATTGTTTTCCTAGTGGAAGCTAGTGAAAGCATTTAGAAGAAGTTGTGAAGGGAATGAATTGTATGAGGTGGATAATGGATGTGAGTGATGTGTAAGGTGTAAATTTCAAAAATATTTTATAAATTCAAAGAGGATATCAATATAAAGACAAGGGGTAAAAATAGATTATGAAGAAAAGATTAAAGACAAGTCATAGTAAATGGATCAGATCTTTTAAAAAGATTAGAGATAAGACTAGAATATTTGGAGAGTTCTCACATTATATTTTCATAAAAAAAAAACATAATAAATTTCACCTAAAACCAAACATAAGTTGATGAGGTTACACTACATACATAGTTCTTGCTTCCCTCTTTTGAAGACTTAGGTAAGGTGGTCAAATTAGAAATTCATGATATGAAAGATTAATGAAGATGATGAAGAGTTTTACAAAGGTTTTAGGTGAGGTTATAAATAACATATTTATACACCTACAACAAAATACTATCTCATCTACAACTATCATAGAACATGGTTCGCATTTCAAGTTAGGTATGTACCAAGTATGACAGTGGTTTCTATTAAAGAACTTCATGATGGTTTTGATCATCTAAGGTAATAATTGAACTTAATTTATGTTTAATAATGCTTTTATAGACCTTTAAAAATAAATTATAGTGTTTTCATCTCAATTTAGAGCTACAAACATCCTCTTGGAGGGCTCAGACAATAGTACAAAATGAGGTTAAGTCCTACAAGAGGAAAGAGAGTCTAAAGAGAGTGGACCTTTAAATAAGTAACCAATATTGGAAGAATTATTATATTTAAAACCAATAAGATAATTGGTTTTCACCAAGGTAGGGTTTTGTTAAAATTTGGAGATGGTCAATGAGAGCAAGCCTATCTTCAAAAGGGCAAAAGGTTGTTCAAGTAAAATGATCCATAATGGAGTGTCATGATATGAAAGTTTAAAAATAACATGTGGAGATGGAATGGAATCTATTATAATGATAAATTACTTAAATAAAATTCAATCTATAGTCAATAACTTTATAAACATCACTGAGCATGTAGGCATCCATAGATTTTCCTTAAAGAGTTTATGTCATACATGAGTTACAAGAGGGTAATGGTTAACCAATTAAGGGTGTAATAATTAAAGGATAATATTAATTAAATATTATAAACACATTAACCTTGTTATATCTCAACAAAATTAGAAAATTTAGTAAAAATTAGTCATGAAATTTGACCAAGTAGGCACATGTCACTTACTTCTGGTAAAAATGGGCCTACAAGCCAAAATGTGTGTGATCTAAGCACAAAATTTGGAGGAGAGGATAATTATGAAATAATATACCTATTAAAAAAAAAATTTAAGGTTTTATTACAATTTTAAATACTAACTATTTAAGCATAGTCAACCCTATGTCTAATCACAGTCAACATTGAAGCCTACCTTAGAGGAATTGGTCATTTTGGGGCATCTAAAAGTTAATTAAAAGAATGAAATTTAGTATTTATGGTGTAAATGAAAAAAATATAATCCCATAAAATCATAAATTTAATATAAATATTTATTTAACTCATTTTTCTTACAAAGTCCTCTTGCAATCAAGAAGGTAGACATTAGAGAGCAGTTGAAGTTTTGTAAGTTCTAGGTGATGAAAAGGAGTTTAGGCATTTGATATGTCTTAAAATGGTATAATATGAATATTTTAAATATATAATTTCCTATATAACTTTATCAAATATTGGTTTTTAAATCAAAATTTTTAAGAAAGACAGGTTTTGGCATGGAGGAAGCATGTAGGCA
>JARHVA010007301.1:705000-709497 GCA_037957365.1 Torreya grandis | reverse complement strand
TGTGTATCTATATATATCTATATATATATATATATATATATATATATATATATATATATATATATATATATATATATATATATATATATATATATATATATATATATATATATGTATGTATGTATGTATCTATGTATGTGTGTGTGTGTGTATGTATGTATGTATGTATGTATGTATGTATGTATGTATGTATATTTATGTATCATGAAGATATTTTGACCATCAATATAGAATCCATGTGAAAATATTATGCACTTTTAAAAAAAACTCTAAAAATGGATCTTGTAGAGTAGCGAAAACATAGTTTGACATTTTATGAAGAATATGGGAAATGTAGGCTTGTGGGAAATAAAACATCATGTGGGTAGGGGGAGGGGGGTATGACCACTCATCACACCAATCCCACTTACTATAATTTAACAATGTCTCTTGGAAACATTTAATGATAGAATAAAAAACCTTATACTTGAGAAGTAATACCCCTATAGTGAAAATGTGCAAAAAATAAATAACCCTTCCTCTTACAATGTTTAGATATGATAACATTAATAAATCATGTATGAATTCAAAATATATACCTCTTTGATGTCAAAATCCTTAACAATGATCTCATATCCAATAAACTACCACATATTTTAATTTTAAATGAAAACTATTGATTTTATTGAAATAAGATTTTGTTGTGCTTTATGACTTCTTAGATGTGGACACCTATCTTATGGAGGTCATAAATTTTGATTTGGAACAAAGTGTTTGAGGTAGTTTATGATACTTCACATGTGGTTTTTTGTGTTATGTTGAGTCAAGTTAGAATAACATTAACATATTTCCATGATAATTTGAATGAGTTAAGAAAGAATTATTCTAGATATGATGTTGAATTTTAAGCCATTGTACAAGCATTGAGACATTGGAGGCACTACCTAGTGCCTTAGGAGTTTATCACATATATAGATCATGAGGTCTTGAAGTGAGTGAACACTCAAACTAATTTAAATAGTATACATGCAAAGAGGGTGTCTTTCATGGATGGATATAATTTTGTTTTAAAACATAAATTAGGAATGCAGAATTAGGTAATTGATGCTTTGAGCAAGTGAGTTGCACTGTCAACTACTATGGTGAGTTAATTAGTTGGATTTGAAATTGTTAAATAATTGTATCATATTGATCCATATTTTGAGAAGATAGTTAAACAATGTAGGACTCCACAGTAGGTGAGATAGGTATTATTCATGATGATTATCTTATATCAAATTGTTATATCTTCAACAGAAATTAGTTATGTATTTTAGTTGGGTTAATGACAAATAACATTATATAAAATTAAAAAATGGTTGTTTGGGTAGAAAATTTAGTAAGAATAATAAAATAGATTTGGTGGAGGAGATATATTTCTAGGTAAATATGAAGATAGATATGGCAAGGTATTCTAAAGATGTAAGATATGCCAAATGGATAAAGGCCATGTACACAACATAGAGATGTGCATGCCATTATTAGTACCAAGATGATCGTCAAAAAAATTTGAGTATGGTCTTTATGTTGGGGCTTCCAAACACACAAGTAGAAAATGATTCATTTTCTATTTTTGTAGACATGTTTTCCAAAATAGTTAATTTTATTAAAATTATTAAATTTAATGATGCAACTAGAGTATCATATATGTTTTTTTAAATATGTTATGAGATTTCATGGTGTTCCAAAAATAATTGCATGGGATAGGGATACAAACATATTAAGTGATTTTTATAGGAATATATACGTACTAAACAAAATTTTAATAGTGTATACCACCCACAAATAGATGGAAAAACAAAAGTAGTAAATAGGAACTTGGGAAATTTATTGAGATTCATAGTTGGATAAAATCCCAAACAATGGGAATTTAATTTATGACAATTTATGTTTGTATATAAAATTTTCATGAACAAATCAATAATGAAATCATCATTTAAATTTTTTTATGGTAGAAATCCCAAGTGATTTTTATATTTGGTGAATTTTCCAATTTTAAAATGAGTTAGTGATGATTCAAAAGCACTTTAAAAGCATGTACGATAGTTTCAATAACTAAGAATAAATTTATAAGAAAGATATCACAAATGTAAGGTAGAAATAGATGTATAAATAAGGAAAAAGGTACTTGAATAAACATATTTGGTGATGGTATATTTGAGAAAAATAAAATTTTCCCACTGAGCATACAAGAAGATGAAGTACATGAATATTGTTCCATGTTTAAGTCTTAGACCTTATAGGGTTGTCCTATACTTCTTTTAACACCCAATCAAGAAAACATGGATTTTATCCCTCTAACAATGAGATAGAAATTAGATGTAAATTATATATGCATATTCTAGACAATTTGTGCAAAATTAATGTTATCAATCCCTATTCTACCCTACTTTTGCATAATACCATCTACAACATTCATAAGTTCAAATTACCTAGATTTCTAGTCTCAAGGATATTCAAACCACTCAAGTCAACTATCATACTAGCTTCACTTTCACTTGTACCAACACTTAGGTGGCAAGAACTACATCAAGCTTGATCCCACTTTGAGTATTAGCATGTAGGAAACTCTCATCATAGGGGGGTGTTGATTATGTCCATCCTACCCCACTAACAAACATACTTCTTAGATTGTATCAACTGGATTCCCTAGTAACATAGAGGTTTAGAGTTTGATCACAAATCTGATCAAAAAAATAAATATATAGGGTTTCAAAACTCATGCACATTAGGGAAAACCTCACAAATCCAGACACAAGTGTATCCAAAATCTTAGGGAAATCTTGCATAAAGGACACTAATGACAAAATAGAGACACTAACACCACATGTCCAATTAGGGTCTTATTGTCTAATTAGGGTGCTACTATATAGGAGGGGTTTTGATACTAAGATCCTATTTGAGACACTTCAAATAGTCTATGTCTCAATTTTCAGCCTCTAAATCATTTATCTCAGTTGTATTCCAGCTACATTCTTACTTGATTTATTTATTACTATTTTTAGAAATATCAAAGTTAGTCAATTTTCTAACAAATCAATGGTTATATTTATTACATATTATTAAATTGACTTAGTATACTTGATTCTTTAATAAACATAGGATTTACATACACTATGTCCTAAGAGGATAAAACATTTGGTTAACCTATCTTAATTCAAATAATGGACAAAACCTAACCCTAGATAACCTTAGGGTTTATATTTCTAACATTATACGACTCATATTCAAATTCTAGATCCATACATCTTATAATTTGTCTTTGATACAATCATGATAATAATGACAAGAATTTTATCACTTTTTGTTGCAAGGTCTAATACTTTCATTTACATGTTTGTTCCCTCTGATTCAGAATGAACTCAAAAAAGACATAACCACATGTATACATGTTGCTTTATATCAATTTAAATGCATGTTATGTTTCATTATATCTATAGAATGTTATTATTCTCTTATGTGTAGTTCAATTAAAAAATAAATCCTTACATACATAGAGGATTTATTACATCAGATAACAACCAAGTTTCAAATTTTAATGTCATGTCTTTCACAGAACAAAGAATCTCCTTATCCTCTTCATCTCCATGGGGGTGATAGCTACTTTCCCTCTAACCAATTCTATTCTATCACTCCTCCATGAGATGAATCAACCTATACTATTATTACTAATGCCCATACTCAACCTATACACACCTATCCCTTATAGGGTGTGTGATTACATGTTCAATCTGAAGCAACTAGGGTTTACATTTGTGAGACTCTAAGGGATAATTTTTTTAGTATGACTAAGATGATATCAGAATTATAGAATAAAAATTAATTATTTAGTGAAAAGGTTAAACTATTGAAAAATGACATTATATGTATATATTATTCATAATATACTAGTGTAAACCATGTATATGCATCTACACCAAGTAAAGTGGTGCCTAACACTCATTCATATCCAAATCATAAAGTAAAACACAATGCATCTATTATAATTGATTCAAAATGATTACAAGTATCCAATAAGATTTCAATTGAGATACCAATGGAAATAATTAAAGCTAAGTTGATCAACCTACCTCCTCTACACCTAGTGAGGATATATATATATATATATATATATATATGGACACCACACTGATTCATGTTCAATATTGAAAATGAAAATATAATAGATAATGGATATAGATGACTCAAATAGTTTGATATCATCTAAATAACATACAATGGCACATCTACAAATTCAAAAAGGGTCAACATTAGAAAAAGTATAAAAGTGGCTACCAAATCATAACTCATAATAACAAATGGTTCACAAAGCACAATTAGATCAAGAAACAATACAAAAAATATAGTTAAAGCAAGTAAGAGATGCAATATACCTCTTCAAAATGAGGCTCAACTTTTAAATAATTATAGGTTTGGTCAAAAATATCTACAATAGTCTGATTATCACAATCAAGGTTTATAAAAGCAAGCCCAAGGCAT
>JARHVA010007301.1:695000-700000 GCA_037957365.1 Torreya grandis | reverse complement strand
TAAATCTCATCATAGTCATCTAAAGTAGCACTATCCTTAGAGTATTGGCCCCATAAGTCCTTACATTGTAACATATCTATATTAAAAAAATAAAGTTTTTAAGTTTCAATTACTTTGATTGGTTCTACCATGGCCACCCTACGATCCAACAGCTGCAAATCATTCCAATCCAACACATGTGAAGGATCAGCTATATACTTTTTAAGATAAGAAACATGGAAGACATTATGTAATAGATATAGGATTGGTGAAAATGCTAGAGTATACAATACATTATTGACCACTTATAACATCTTGAAGGATCCCACATATCTTGATGAAAGTTTCATTGACTTCTTGAATTTAATTGAGTTCTTATGTAGCTTAACCTGCAAGAACACTTTATCACCTACTAAAAAGTTCCTATATGTTCTCTTCAAATTAGCATAACTATTATACCTATCATTTTCATTAGTCAATCTCTAAGTAATTAATTTGACTTGATCTGCTAATTCTAAAATCATTTCAGGTTCAAAGACTCCCCTGTATTCCAACCTATCCTTATTGATTGTTGTCCTACACCTTCTTCCACATAATGATTTAAATGGTTCCATCTTAAAAGATGGTTTTTATGATTTATTATAATCAAACTCAACCAATGAAATATATTCCTCCCACTTGTAGTTATGATCTATAAAATACATATAATGGATATCCTCTAACACCTGATTAACTCATTCAGTCTAACCATTAGTCTCTGGGTGATATGCAATGCTGAATTTTAGTTGCGTACCCAAAGCTAAATTCAAAGTTAACCAAAACCTAGAATGAACCTTTGGATCATGATCTAAAATGTTCTTCTCTATACTTATATATTTCCTTTACAAACCTCTCTGTAGGAGTAAGTGCATCATCTATCAAATTGACTAGTATAAAATGAGCCACCTTAGTTTTTCAACTACTACCAAGATCATGTCATGCCTATTTCATGACAATGGTAACCCTTGGATAAAGTCCATGCTGATCACATACCAATTCCATTCTAGTATATCATGTAGATATAATAATCCATTCAGATGCACATGTTCAACTTTCACTCTCTAACATTCCAGATAATGTGACATAAAGTCCACTACATCTTTCTTGATTCCCTTCTACAAATAAAGTGGTCTAAGCTCCGTCATAAGCTTGGTTACTCTTATATGTCCTAAATATGGGATATTGTGTAGTTATTTTAGTAATATTATCCTCATATTCTCCCTATCTAGTACATACATCCTTTTAATGTATCACAAAAGACCATCATTCTCTAATCTAAATCCTTTATACCTAGGATTCTGAACATTCTCAGATAATGTTTTCCTAACTTGATCATAGAATTCATCTCTTAGAGAAGTTATGATCACTCAATCCCTAAAAGTACTCATGATAGTATCCATGGATGTTATGTACCTATTATGAAATAAGGCATCATCTACTCTATTTTTCTTACCTTTGATATAATTAATATCAAATTCATATTCTCATAAGAACTCTAACCAACATCTTTGATGATCATTCAAACTTAGTTGGGTGCAGATGTACTTGAGTCTTAAGTTGTCAATCTTGAGCTCAAATAATTTTCCCAATAGATAATGCCTATAAAATTTCAAGTCATGCATAATTGCTACAAGTTCTATGTCATGAAGGGCATAGTTCACCTTATAAGGCTTCAACTTTATTGATTCATAAGCTACCACTACAACCTCCTACATAAGAACTCTTAATCCATCCAAAAATGCATATGTGGTCACTAAAAACTGACCATTGGGGTCAGAAATTCTTAGTACTGGTGCTAAAATAAGCAATCTTTTCAATTCCTAAAAATCTACTTGACACTTATCTAACCAGATAAAACTTTGGTTCTTACATTGTAGAGAGGTAATCAGATTAGTTATGTTAAAATTTTTGGAATGAAATTCCTATAATAACCTACTAATCCCATGAAAATTATTAACTCATGGACATTATTTAGTGATGGCCACTCCATAATGGTTCTTATATTTCCTAAATCTAGTGAAATAACATCTATAGAGATAATATGTCCTATATACTACATTTTCCTAAAAAAATGCACACTTGGATAACTTGCCATACAACTTGTTCTTTTGTAACCATTATAGAACTAGTTCCAGATGTTGAAGATGCTCCTCTTCATTCTTAGAGTATATGAGAATGTCACCAAGGACTAAAATAAAATCATCTAAATAATTTTTTAACATATTGTTCATGAGATAAATGAATACTATTGGAGCATTTTTCAACCCTAATGGTAACAATGTGAGCTTATAGTGCCCATAACAAGTTCTAAACATTGCCTTTGGAATATCCTCATAACTTATCCTGAGTTGATGATATCTTGTTCTAAGATCAATCTTAGAAAACACTATTTCCCCTTACATTTTATTGAAGAGATCATCTTTATGAGGTAATGGATACCTATTTTTGATAGTTTCTTTATTTAACATTCTATAATCTATGCCAAGCTAAAGAGTACCATCCTTCTTGAAAAAGACAACTAGTGCAACATTTCCTAGAGTTGAGCCTTTAATTCAACTAATTCAATGGTTTTCATATTATATGGTGCCTTATATTTTTGTTTCGATCCAAGTATGATATCGATAGAGAAATCAAACTCATGTTTAGGAGGCAATCCTGACAATTCCTCTGGAAACACATCATGAAAATTTCTAAGAAATGGATAATCTTCAAGGGATAGTTACTTAGATTAATCCATTTCATTTATCTTGATGATAAATTTTTGGCATCCTTTTCCTTGAGCCTTCTTGAGCTGCATTACAAAAATCTGACTAAGCCTTAACTCTCTCTTCTCACCTTGAATTTTTTTTTGATTTCAAATTCATCTAGACAATCAACCTTATTTAGATAGCAGTGAACCTTAGCTTTATGCTTCATAAGCTATTTGATCCCTAGGATCACATAATATGACCCTAGTGGTTCCACATAGAAATATAATACTATTGTGAATTAGGGTAACTTAATCACCACTTCAACTAAACAATTGTCAACTTTGACTTTGAATCATTCCCATATTGTATCAACCATGCATTTTGCATTACTTAAGCTCTTTTAGATAACTTATTAATAATTTTAAGAGATATAAAACATTTAGTAGACCCTTTATCTATTAAAATAGAAAGTAAATGTTTAATCAAAATACCCAAAAATTAAATGGGTGAAGTTTGGAATTTAGCTTGTCAATTATCAATTATTGAATTATTGAAAAGTGCCCTAATAAGGAGTATAAACTTTTTTCTTTGACTTGTCCTAGGTACTCTCATGAGCATAATGGTCACCTCCACAAAGGAAGCAACCTTCATATGGTCCTTTCTTGTCAGACTATTAGTTTCTTTTGAAACTACATTTAAACCATTACCTAGTTTATTGTTACCTAAACCATTATTGAATCAAGAATTCTATTTTTTAAACTAACTCTTGGATTCTCCACTCCTTTTCTTCTAGTTCTTATTTTTTAAATTTGATTTAGAACTTTCAAATTTTTTCTTAAACTTGTTTCTAACTTGAGTAAGATATTTCAATTTGTGTTTCTACTTGACTACCTTCTTGAAGACTTGTTCCATGGTAAATGGTCCATGAACATCCACCTCTCCACCAATCTAGGGTTTTAATCCCATGATAAACTTCCTAATTCTAAACCTATCATCTACTTGGTACTAAGGTACATACTTCAAAATTTTGGTGAACTGATTCTAGTACTCATTCACCAACAAGTCTTCTTTCTTTATATTTTGTAAATTTATAATATTCTATTCAATATATAGTCATGTAAGCCACCATGATATAAATAATGCCACAAACTACTACCATGTAGTGGTGGTCAAGTTAACATTCATTTATAACTTCTTATTGGCCCACCACGTAGCTACTTCACCAACTAATTGGTAAGCTCCACAAACTACTTTAGTGATTGTAGAGTATTTTTTAATCTCAAAATACTTCTCCATCTTAGTCAACCATGATTTAGCTCCATCACCCAAAATGGTTCCATTGAATTCAAGTAGATTCACCTTTTTCATATCTATAACCAATTTTATAGCTACCTAAGCTCTCACATCTTGAGAAATTCCCTAATCAATAGGAGGATATTTAGGTACATCCTCATGTACTTCCTTTTCATAGCCATGAACTTCCTACTCTAGGACTGAAATTTGATCCCTAGTTTTATTCATGGCTATGAGAATATGATCCAACTTTGTTGCTTGTTTAGTGGCAAGTCAATTAGGATCAAATGGAGGGTCATTACCATTGATATTTGAAGGACCATCACCAAATAATCTAGCTTTAACCATTATATTTTCTAGTAAATAGAAGGATATGACAATTTTAGTGGACTCATTAAGTCCTAGAGTTCAAACCTAGCTCTGATATCACATGTAACATCCCCACTGGGATTGACTTAGAATCACATGATTTTTTTAATTTTTAATCAACATAGTTTCTCATTAGATTTCACCATGAGAATATAATTATTGATACATATATAATATAGAAGTATGTTAACTATAAAATAATAATATAACGTCTATCTATTATTGATCACTATAATCAGATGAAACATCATAATTAAATATAGAAAGTAATTAGAAATATCCAGCCATGGATGGTACAATATTACTACCATTGTTGTCAATGTACAATGAGTAAATAATTACATATCATTAGGGATAATGTTTTCAATAATAATAAATATAATACAAGATACCAAATATAAGATACAAGATACAACATATAATATACTAGGCTCCATAGAACATGAGTTTCTTGAACTCTAGTATCTATGAAAATCTCAAGTGTAATCTCTAAATAAGTACTATTATGTGGAGGGAGAGCATAATATGAGTACCTTTCCACACTAACCATAGACCATAGATTCCCTACACAATCCCCCATTAGGGAATGACCCACCCTTAATGGATGAGTAGATAGTGATGATGCAAGAA
>JARHVA010007301.1:687500-692500 GCA_037957365.1 Torreya grandis | reverse complement strand
ATGATAATATGATAACTATGAAATCAATTATATTCCTTATCAAAAATGGTAAATCACATACTATTATACCAATCCTAATTATAACAATATAGTTTTGTGTTATTAATACATTATAAATATTATCTAATGTCTTTTTTTATCTATTTATATTAAGACATTAAGTCATATAATGATATTCCTAAATATCATAAAGATTACTAGACAATATTTTAATACATTTCAAAGACATGAGGGTTAGTCTGCATACGATAGTACTAGATACTTATTCATTAAAATTTACGTTCTCAAAAAACATTAATAATCATGAATCATGACCTAAACACACAATACCATTATATATCTAAATCTACTTATAGTAACCGCAACAATATTAATTCCATGTAATCATTAAATTGAACTAACACACATATTCAATCATCTAAATGCAGATACTGTAATAAATTTACTAACTCTAACAATTCAAATAATACATATTATGAGTGCCAACTAATATGGTGTATGCATGGGTTCTAGTTATTCCTCTATCATCTCCCAACACTTACATCTATGTCACCCTCTTTGATGCTACTCTCCCTTTGTCATGATTTGAGGGATGAATCTCTCCTACATGAAACTCATGATAAAAAGGTATATAGCCTGTAACATCATGATATATATCATAAAATAATACTCTAATAATAAATCAACATGATCATAATGTAAATAATATAAAATATAGCTAACTCAATAATGCAATCATGAAATCAAATCAACATACATATGTCCCATAATAACATATGATTTATAACTTAGTTATATAATAATCAAATCAAATTACCAACCATAAAAATCCATGGAAAATCAAGTAAATTTGTTTAGTGAGGAATTGCTATGTGACATTATAATTTTGGTAAACAAGGTTTGGGATTTATTGAACATCCTATGCAAATCATCCACATGTATAGTTTATCAAGTAAAAAAGTCTAGATACATAAGAAATGTTATAAAAAGAGAAATAACTTTAGTTATAAAGTTAAAATAATTCTAAGCCAATAAGCATTATAAAAAAAGGCTTTCTAGTGAAAGATCATTCACGACACCATATGTCTACAATAAGCACCATTTCAAAGGGAAATATCATAATTAATATTCCAAAGCATAACTTAAAAAGTTCAAATCCATAATATGAGGCAATTCCCTCTAGCATTCTAGGCTATTATGACTATTATGATTTCAGTGATGAACAATACCCAAACTCATACTATAACACAATTCAACTCTATCACAACCATCACATTGCACGAGATATTGCCATTCCTATTTTTAACAAAGGTCATCACACTAATAGTGAGTCTTTCATGAGACTCCTTGGTTAGTGTTGTTCCTCCCTACTTGTATATACTTTCCTTATTTCTTTCTCCTTGTACATAGTTTCATGTTCATGTTGCCTGTACATAACTTATATCTAGAAAATATGAAAACAACACAAAATGTTAAGAAACACCCAAAAACATTCAAAATTTTACTAAAAAAACATAAAATTATAGATTTTATGCATTACCATGTTTACAATTGTTATATTTTATAGACACTACATATGATAGCTATCTTAGTATAGTAAATTTTGTCATAAATACATGATTAACTTATTTTTGTCAAGAGATTTCAAATTACTACAGGACTTAGGCCTACTACACTAATCTAGAATTTTTATTATCTACCCACTGGGGGCATATACATAAATACATGCATTCTTCATTTGACACATTTACCCATTTGGGGGCACCATTTACATAGTTTCAATTACCAGGTAACATCTTTCTATACTATAGATCACAACTTTAGCATTATTACATCTTGATATATATCATGCTACACATACTTGGAGTTTTTTTCTAGATATTACTAATCTAGACTCAACATATGTACATATTATCTCTTACATAGGTTTGTATTAGATGCTCATGCATACTTTCATTTATATCTTTCCTAGTTTAGATTTGATTATATCTCCATGCTTCTTCTATTTAAGGTAATTTGAATATGTCATTGATCTTTGGCTCTATACCACTTATTTTCACAATATTTATGCTTTGGATATGCGCCTATGTCCTTGTGTTTTCCTTCCTGATTGTGTATGTGGATATTTGAACATGTTCTTCTATTTGGATCTAATATAACTTTCTTATTTATTGTATATGTGAATATTTCAACATGTCCTTATATGTCTTGTTCTCTCAAAATTAGTGACATGGGCCTATGTCCCTTATATTGTGGACCCTTTGCCTACTTTTCATGCCTCATGTGTTTTTATGTATACCTTATTATATGCATCACGACCATGAAACCAGTCTCTTGCTTGTTACACACTTCAATTTTAGATGTCATGAGGCACCTAATGCATCTACCCTTCCTACTTTGGTGTCATGATGGACATCATGTCCTATCTACCTAGGTATCTACTCAATTATTACTCAAAGTTACTATTACATAAATTATTATATCTATATTGACACTATTTTAAATGTTATACATAACATACATCACATATTAAAAACCTATGCTCAGATTATCTTATATTTTGATGTTATGTATACACATTATATTGGATTATTATGTAGTTATCATATATGCTTGTCTAGCATGCATCTTGCATAGATTTTTCATTTGAGGACAATTTTTTCACAAGTTCAACAACTCCACTAAAAACATATGGAATTCACAGGTGTTTTTAAGAGAGATCAAGCTCCTATAATTCATTCATAATACATTTTTACCACACAAGCTTAGATTACATAAATCAAACTCAGTAAAATGTAGTGGGAAAATAGTGACACAAAGATTAGTATAGTTGCATAGAAATTAGAGTAGTAAAACATTACTACCCTAATTAGGACACTAGCACCACATGATCCTAATATTCAAAATATGGAATTACTATATATTAGCCTCAATATTAGAAAATATACATATTGGATAGAAAAGTACAACAAGTACAATATAAGTTTGCATAGGTTCAATTATAGATTTATCAATGTTACTTAGTTTTGCTCATATTCATACTAGTTTAGTTGAGATTCATACCAATTTTCTCAGATTAGGGGAATCATGCATGAAATTACCATTACCATATTAATTTTAGATACTCAGATATAGATTATTACAACTTGGTTAAAAATCCTATATTCTTGAATATCATATTTGGGGACATATGCATGACACATTATTTTAGTATGATCACTTACACATCAGTTAATCAGATGGAATGACAAATTATATGTCATTATCTATGCTTATACATCTAGAAACATATTCTAGGTTATACTTTAGTTTCATGCCTTACTGTATATACAGTGGTTGGCATTCCAAAATGGCCTGGAGTTGGCTAATATTCTTGAGTGGCTGAAAAGCTAACATTCTAAGTTAGACATATCCATTTACATCACATAGTTTTAGTTTCAAATTCATATACTACACATGGGTAGGAAATGATGGATTCATAGTATACCTAAGTTCTTGAGTCACCTACATGAGAGGTTTGGACATGCCACCAATCTAATCCAAGTTATTCATAGGTCATGATCCACCAAGTAGGGGTGGGCAATGATGAAATCAAAACCAGATTGAGTTCTTGAGCTACCCACACATGAAGATTGAGAAATCCATTAGCTTAGTCTAAGATATTCACCAATTGATCAATATATACATGGACACACATATTTTGTCACCAATTTTATGTATTGGTTCATGTACCCAATGAGGTGTATTCATTCCTTTCCTATATCCTACCCCTTTACTCAATTTTAAATATTTAGTCAGTATTATCTATTATTTTGATAATTCTTAAATAAGGAGTGATTTATTCACATTTCACTTGCATGAAACACATTTTAGCATCCTTCACATACTCAAACCTAAATTCACAAGCTTTAACTCCAAGGTAAATCCATGTACACTTATTTTTCATTTACCCTAGTCCTTTCACTTTGCTTCATTTATAGAATTAATAAGGGATAAATGTAATCACATAATGGTGGTTATTGAGTGCTAAGAGTGTTACTTGAGACTACCTATCCCTAGATTATCCCTAGACCTATCCTACAACATATTATCACACTTATCTAGCCTTTGTGTGGGCCAAAAGTATCCCTAGTAATCCCTAAAGTAGTCATAGACCTTCATTCTTACATCCTGGTCCTTTGTGACTAGTGTTTTGACACTTGGACACTAGTGCCTTAATTGGGATAGTAGCACCAAATGGAACTAGTTTCCCACTAATGTTGTTACTATACTATCTATCATTTTCCACAAATAGATATGTTTTCAAATCTTAGTCCTCCTAGGGTCATCCTAGACATCTTTTAGCACCTGCACAAGCAACACATTTGTATATATACATGAATTTTAGACCTATAACCATGAGATGGAAATTAGATGAAAATCACATATGGAAACTTAGAGCAAGTTGTGCATAATTAATTTTATTAATCCCTATTTCACCTTACTTATACATACTACCATCTACAACATTCCTAAGCTCAGATTACTTAGATTTATAGTCTCAATCAAATTCAAAGCACTCAAGTCAACTATCATACTAGCTTCACTTGCACCTACACCAAGATTTATGTGGGTATAACTACATCAAGTTTTATTCCTCTTTGAGGTATTCATATATAAGAAACTCTCATCATAGTAGGGTGTTGAGGATGTCTAGCCTACCCTAGTAATAAACACACCTTTTATCTTATATCAGATGGCCTATTAACATGGAGGTTTAGGGTTTACATATAAATTAGGTCAAAATAGTAAATATACAAGGCTGCATAACTTGTGAAAGTAGGAATAAACCTCGTAGATATAGACACAGGTATGCCTAAAAGCAAGAGACAATCCTGCATAGAGGACACTACCACTAAAGTATGGGACACTAGTGTCACATGTCCAATTAGGGTGCTACTCTCCAATTAGGGTGATATTTTATAGGAGGGTTTATGATACTGGGATCTTATTTGTGACAT
>JARHVA010007301.1:645000-677500 GCA_037957365.1 Torreya grandis | reverse complement strand
ATAATTGATGAGCAGGTCATTATTTGATCATGATCAATGATGTTTAACAGAGTCACATTGGTGTCCGTTATCTTTGGAATACGTTTTCTTGGTTTCAATTTTTATCTTTATTTATTATTTTAATATATTTAATTCTTTTAAATTTATTTTTTAATAAAAATATTTATTTTAAAAAATCATTTCAATCCAATTTTTATAAAATGTTCAAATATATCACATTATAGAAGAACTCTAGATAATCTAAGGAGCCTTGATCCTAAAGATGAAATATGGTTGAGGTAGAACATAAAGGCAAATATGAATTAATATAATCATTTTAATTAATATATTATTTATATTACATATGGTTTCATAAGTTTTAATAAATTAATACTTGAAATGATATGAATGTAAAAAACCTAAAATGCTTCACATTATAATGACTTTACTACTCCTTATTCTGGTGGATTTAATTTTCCTCCTTCTAAATTGGTTGTTTTACATTCTCCTATTCCACTTCCCCCTCCTATTATATTATGTTTATAATTTTACATTATTTGAAGTTTATCTATATTTGTCTTTAGAATGTATAAATTCATAGACTATTTATTTATCTATTTATTTTTCTTCAAAATCTCCCTCATATGTTATGATAGAGTAGGATATTTAATTATCTCAATCGAGTATGGGAGTTAAATATATTTCTATATCCTAAGTGGTGAAGAAATTATCTTTAATGATGCAAGGAATTCATACACTTCTCTTTTGTATAGGATTTGTATTTTTGGCTGGAACATTTCTAGTTATATATGCACCAACATGTACATGTAAATGTATATATGTCACTCATGCATGTATAATATTTCATTAAATTATTATACATTTTATGAGTTAATGATCAATGAAGATAATTACTATATATTGATATTTGATAGCTACTATATATTAATTTTGTGTAATATTTATTTATATTATTTAAAAGTGTATTATTTTAATAGATATGATAGTGTTTGAAGTTTTTTTGTGAGAAATTATATAGTTATTTTTAATTCTGTATTTATTTTTTTAAACAGATATGTCAACAAATTAAATAAGGATTCATTTTTGAAATAATGACCCCAATATTTTGCTTCTTGTTCAATTCAAGTTGTAGAAAATTATGTTTAAAAATATGGATTCGGTAAGTAGTATATTAACCATCATAATTATAGGTTTTAATTTTTATTGAAGGAACTATTTAGCATCCTCAACATGGGTTGAAGCTTAGTGTTTAGGCATGAACACCCAAAGTTAGAGAGAAGCATAAAAATAAACTTTTCAAGGTATAACAAATGATATCTTTTAAGTTGAGATACATATTGTGTCTCTAAGTCAGGCATAGTTTGAGGTCAAGCATGTAGTTATTGGAATTAATTGTTATCCCCAATGTGATTCCATACTTAGTATTTTATCATAAATATTCATAGATAGAGATAAGAATAAAACTACACTTTTTTGTCCTTATAAAAGACATTTTTGAAGTAAAAAATAATAAATTTTATCACATACAGTATATTCAAAGGCCAATAAAGTGGTTTTAAGTGTTATCAATAACCAATTATGTGGATACAAAACCAATTATAAAGCATAAGGAATAACCAATTATGTGGATACACAACCAATTATAAAGCATAAGGAATCCAAGGTAGATATCTCCAACTATGCCTTGA
Source organism: Torreya grandis (assembly GCA_037957365.1). Taxonomy (NCBI): domain Eukaryota; kingdom Viridiplantae; phylum Streptophyta; class Pinopsida; order Cupressales; family Taxaceae; genus Torreya; species Torreya grandis. The sequence goes on along the minus strand of JARHVA010007301.1, from coordinate 675,812 downwards.
AACTTAATCATAATTTTTCATTATTTCCATATATCAAACCATTATTTAAAACTCACATAATGGAAGATTTATATATTTTATCCCTTATCATATATGTAATTTTTATATAACAATGTGTTATATGTGATTTATTTTAAATTTTAGGCCCATAAAATGGAAATAATGATTGAATAAAATAAACTTATCTCTTAACTGCATAAAAATAGAATTTTAAGACTGTGTATTGAATCCTAGGTCACCAATCCATATATTATTATCAATAAACATGATGTATATGTGAGTATAGGAATTTTATATTCACCTAATATTTCTTTTATATTGACTTGATGACTTATATTTTCTATGTTAAATGTGTTTGAATATTGCCTAAGAAATTGCATTTTGTTGGTATAGAGAATCACATTCTATAATCCAAAATGCATAGACTATATCACAACTAGACATAGTCATATGATTATAATGTGAATCTTTCCATTATTTTATATCTATAATGTGTTGGAAATTACAACTTTAAAAAATGAATAACTTGAGGTAGATATCTCCAATTTCACCTTGAATCATGAAAACATTGTTTTTTAATGTTTATACATGATGTACTTGAAGGGAAAACTCAAATTTGGGTGGATATAAAGGTCATCATATTGGTAACAATTGTAATTTACTTATCCTTATGTGTTGTCTATGATGGATTGTTAAGTGGAGGATCTATGTATGGAATTTCCATCGAAGGCAACAAACTTGTCTCTTGACTACATAAAAACAACATTTTAAGATGGATGACTAAATCATCTTCAATAGAATAATTAATTATTATCAATTCACATGATATGTGGTTTATGTATATAAAATAAAAATGAATACAATGGTTCTTTGAGTTCAATTAAATGATTATGGTTTTTAATTTTTTTATATGCTAATAATGTAATCTTAGGATTTATTTATCATCATCAACATGGTGGCTATACTATTTATAAAAAATGAAAAAATAGAGGTATAAATATCTAATTGTGCATGGAAACTTGACAATATTTTTTATTAATAGTTACAAATGTTGGAAAATTATGTCAAACTTGTATATAAATATATTTAATGATATTCGTGCTCATATAAATATGTTACTGTGTCAAAAGTGATAAATGTGCTTAGTTTATTTAGTAGATGACTTCAAAATACACCCCGTGGTTCTTTCATATTAACTAGATGATTTGTAATTTATGTTTTATGGGTGTTTGAATTTTTAATTTAAATATATATTTTTTGAGAATAAGAAGGATGTTATTGAATTCATAACATGTATACCATTTCCAAAATAGGCATAATAAGAGGTGAAGGACACAGTCTTAGGAATTTTTAATCATCCTTTACACAATGGTCTTGCAAGTTTCTAGGCATGAAAAGATCTAAAGGTTGAGATATCTGACTACCCCTAAATTTTTTTATCAATGTTTCAACAAAATAATTATTATAAATATAAAAAAAATCACTTCTCTTTTTTCAATAAGATAATCTTTTTTTCTCATAAGAACAAACCATCATGTTTAGAGGAATCATGGCTCAAATAACCTCAATAAAATAAGTTTTAATATATTTTACACAAAAAATGAATAAAGGACTATAATTTACAAAAAAAAATGAATTTACAAATATAATAATGAATGAACAAGATTTAGTAATCAATACACCTTCTGAGTTATTCATAATCATAGGAGTTTTCAAAATTTATTGATGGTGATTGTTTAAAAGTTTCCACAATTCTTTCATCTTCATCTTAGAAACATGTAAAACTAAAAGAATACTCATAGCAACAACCCTATGTGAATATTTAAATATATTATTTTTTGTCTTGTAGTCATCAAATTCTAGAATTACATTTTAATTTATAGCGTAGGTCCTCAACTAATTTCTTATTAAAAATATCATCCCTCTTGTATATGTAAATACATATATCCATATGTATCAACCCTTCTATGTTTTTTTTTCATTTGACATAATGTGCCAACAAATATTTTGATTTCTCAACATTTCCTTTAGGGTAAACTAAAACAACCACATATACATGTTTCATAAGATCTTATTATGATTATAGTTTATATAGGTATCCATTATGCTAGGATGAAATGCTTGAAGGGTTCTAACATGTGTTAGAGGTCATGGACATAGATAGTCCACTAAATATGAATTGTCTTACTTATTTCAATCCCATACCATGAAACCTTCACAAAACTATGCTAATTAGTTAATCTAAGTATTATACACACATGAATTTGAGATTATAGATGAATTCATTTATTTAGATTCATTAAAATTTCAAATTCAATTTTATATCCTAAATTTATTACAACCATAACAACAAATAATCTTCAGACATATGAATTATTTATAATTGTTGTTTTTATATGATGGCTATACCAATAAAAAGTGTAATTTTCACTCATGAAATTAGTTTCACCATGAATCTCATTTAATCTATGACAAAGGCTCACTTAAGACATGCACCTACTCCATCGTTATCCCCTTTTTCATGTATTAAGTGAAATAAACTCTATGCATGAGGAACATTGTACTTGACGTGCATTTTTCTAATAAACTAAAACCTATGATAACTATTAAACTCTCATGTGTAATTATTTGATACAAAACAAATGTCGAAGCATTGAACTGTCTATTTTCTTAAAATTTTTGTAGAACCTTTGAAAAAATCTTGCATAAATTATAGAAAATGGGACTAATTAGTGATGACATAAAATGACACTTACTGTGAACCTTTTTATTTTTTATTATACGATTAGATACATGCCTAAAGATAATTTCAAAAAAATGGAAAAATGATTAGAATTATGTTGTACTAATTTAACTTCAATACACACACACACACACACACAAATATATATATATATATATATATATATATATATATATATATATATATATATATATATATATAGTGTGTGTGTGTGTGTGTGTATTGAAGTTAAATTAGTACAACATAATTCTAAATATATATATATATATAAAGTTTATTCAAAGTAAGCAATGAATATTATTATAACCATAAGAAATGTGTTCTTATATATACTACATTTTTGGTGATTCTAATGAGTTACATGGGTGTCCTTTGGATATTATACACTATGTTTTTATTAAAATATGTGATGAAATATAACACGTTGACTTCCTTTTTCACTAATTCACTGACTCATCCTTTTATCCCACTCTTTAATGGATACTTAGTTATTTCATACTTTTTCCTTTCATCTAATTAGATCAAGTAATAATGAGAATCATATTCATGATGTCATGTCTTTAATTTTACCAAGCCACCACATACACAACATTTGTCATTCAAGAACTTTAGAATATAAAATTGATGGCCCCCAAACCTTTCATATAAAATGTAATCAAGATAATATATATCTAAATTAGGAGATTGTACAATACCATAATACTACAATTTTATGTTAATATGTATAATATCCTAAATCTGGTCATGAATACTTGATCATGTTAGTTTTACCCATTTTTATTTTTAATTAAATTATGCACTTAGTACATATTTTACCACTTTACCCAACCCTAAGCTCAAGAGAGAACCTATTTTTATATCAAGACCACCATCTATCATATACATATAATTTTTATTACTAAAAACACCATTATACATATATATGACTTAACCAAATTTAAAATCTAACACTTTTCCATATGGGACAACAATGACCAATAGGTTCAATTATGGTAAATGTACTTGTTCCTATGCAATGTTTCTATCATTTTACTATGAATGATAAAATTTTAAAATTAAAACCTTTCTTAGGTCATCTTCCATGTTTTCAGTCTTCCTAGCATGTGTTCATCCCTTTTAAATTGGTATAACATTACACTCAAGTCATTTATTACTTCATGTATAAATTTCAATATAGAGGCTTATTTACACAAGTGCACTTTGGGTAAAAGTTTCTTAATTTCCCAATTTATATTCTAAGAATCTCACATAGTCCTCAGATAGGTTAAAATCCTATTTTATTTAGACCTAATAAAAAAATAATCAAGTATTCAAGCTGATTCTAGATGTATTCAAATAGTCAAAGGAGAAATTTTTCACAAAGCACTCTAGGTGGGAGAACTACATTGGAATTGATTTCCCTCCTTGGAGTATTAGCCATGTAGGAAACATTGAGTCATTATGGGAGTGATTACAGTCAACTTAATCCAATGAGACTCATTTTTTTATACATGAAGGTTATTCGATCATTTCAATCACTATTAGTTTTTCAACCTTTCAAAATTTATTTTCATGTTTTCATCATACATACAAAGGTTAGATCAACACATAGAGACTTAAATCAGATGTCATATGTGATTGTGGCCTATTTTAAAATTTAATAAAAAAATAAAAAATCACCTTATATTGTAAATATTAGAGAAAATTACTATCCTTACTCAACATTCATGTCATTGCACAACCTTTGATATAGATTCTAGGCAGTTTTTGAGTTTGTTAAATTTTTATTGATCATGCATTTTATTAGTCAACACATGTAAGAAAATGAACATATACAGATAAGTTTATCTTATATTTTAATAGTTAGTATTGTTTTCAATCATCTTATTTCACCTATTTCATTCATTTACTTTCATTTTGTTGTTCAAAAGTGAATTTATAACAGATAATATATTCTATTATATTTATCAAAATTAGGGCCAAATCACCTATTGATTGAAATTTAGATGAAACATTTTGTAAATTTAATGAGATCCTTTGGTAAACCCTTTTATTGGTTAATACTTTTCAAACCTTAGGTTTCCCTTAGTTTTATAACCTTATTTATATGATTTCACAAATTTGTCTTAGGGTCTTAAATCTAGTTTATGATTTTTTCACATCATATAATATATATAATGGATTATTACTTTTTGTTTCATGCATATTTAGTTTTTATCCATGTTGGAATCCATAAATAATGAAAATAATTCATACTCATGGACTAAAATAAATCATATCAAATTTAAGACACTGATATTACTAATGGAAAAAATTAAAGTCATGCATAACATGGGAACACAAGCACTAATATACTCAAGATGCTATATGATATCCTCTTAACACTCAAGATGGTGATAGATACTTTCCATATAATAAGTTACATGTTTTAAATATCCCAAGATGTAACTTTATCCACCATATAATACAAAACAAAGATAATCAACATGTCCTTATTCAACCCCATCCACCTCTCACATCTCTTCTTGATGGTGCTTGTATGCATATTGAACAATAATTACCTAAGGTATTTAATTGTAAATACCTTGAGTATGAAATTATAATTATGATCAAGTCAATAGAGGAATTGAATAAATAAAATGTTTTTTTCATTTTAGATATCACATCATGGGAAAATAATACAAATACATAAATAATATTTAAAATCCTAGTGTTAACCATGTATTTGCATCTTCATCTAGCAACTTTTTCCATAAAAAAACTTTATATTGATAATATTGGATGCCAAAATTGTATATATATACAACTAGTGATTAAAAAATTACTAAAAATGCAAATAAGATTTCAATTGAGATTCTAAGAGATATTATTTGAAACAAATTGATCAAAGTACCTCCTAAAAATTCTATAAAAAAGAAAAAATACAATTGTGCATATCATAAAATACATGGGAATCATACAAATACTTTTTTATATTTGAAAAATAAAATATAGAAGTTAAGTGATCATGGTGTTTGTATAATAGATACATCAATCAAGTAACCCACTTACATTATGACTGCATCTCCTAAGGAATAAGTGAAAGTAGAAAAAGTTTCAAAATAAAAACTAGTGAAAAAAGAAGAAAAACAAGTATCGATACAAAAGGAAAATTTAGATAAATAAAAGATTCAAATGGAAAAACTTAGAGAAATAAAATTTTCAAAGGGAAAACTAGAGTAAATAATCTTATAAAAGGAACATGATGAATAAGGAAAGCTAAAACAAGAAAAGTTACAAAAGGATAAACTATGAAAAGAAAAATTACAAGAACAAATTCAAGGGAATAAATAAATAATATTTTTCAAAATATTTTTTATGAGTGAATTTCCCAATAAAAATGTTCCTAATAATTATAATGACACAATTATGGTTGCTAAGGATTTAAACATCATATCTATTTCATGCATAAATGATGCAGGTGAATCAATGTATATAGCATAATATTGATGTTTTTTCATTTGTAAAATATTTTATAGGTATTATAAGGTCAATAATATCCAATTATAGGGCCAAATTGTTCATTTGAGTCCATTTTTAATGTTTTTTTTGTTTTCATGCCAAAAAGGGAAATTTAAAAATTTAAAATTGTATTCTGTAGTTTGAGGGGGTTTTAGATATTGCACGGGTCTAGGTCCATGGGTTAGGTTTATATAGTTTCTAATAAATAATAGTAAATTAATTAAAATCATCATACAATTTTTAAAATGTCATCAAGTCAATTTAGGCTTATCCAATGTAGGAATTGGGCAAATAAAGCATGTTTGATGAGCTTTAGAGGTAGTTGAGAGAGTTTTTTGAGATGAAACAAAATAAATATTAGAATATAAAAGGTTTAAACTCAAAAACAAGTATAGGAGGTTTAAAACACAATATTTGGAGGAGAATAATTTAGTTTTGTAGACGTAGATGTAAAAGTTGAGAATTTTTTGTATGAATGTCAAGAATTACAGGATTTTGTATGAGTTTATATGTTTATATTGAATAAAGTAACTTTGTGTTTATTATAATTCAGAATATTGATGTTAATTAATTTATAATACATGATATTAAGTATGTTTTATCTTGTTTTCAAGTGGAAAGGTGAATTTATCAAGTCTACAGGGTTGAACACTGTCCATTTCAGGCATGTGTGTAATTGAGAACAAAGAATCTATTTGTTGTGTTATTGAGAAAATTCTAAACTTTATTAAATTTTTTATGAATTATATTTCCTATATTTTACCTTTATTAACATGATCATGGTGTTTTCTTAGGTCATAAGGTCCAAAAACATAGTTCTATAGTCATGAACATAGAAATTGAGTCTAGGAAGGTAGTAAATCATCAGTCATTTAATTTTTTAGGTGAAATATCTAATTAAAAAGTTAAAAAATATTATTAAATAACTTAATACATGCATTATGATATCTTTAAAAACTTTTTAGACTTCAAAACTCAATATCTTAGCTATTTGCCTCCCTAAAGACCTTAAAACAATAAATCGAGGTTTAGGAGATAAAAAGTGTGTTTTTAAGAGAATGAACCATAAAATAAAGAATTAAAATTTAGTATATAAATTATATTATGGTTTTATAAATGGATAAAAAAAATTATAAGTTTTTAATGTCATCAATGCAAGCTATAACTGATTATATACACTAAGTCTGTAGGTTATTAAAGAAAAATGATTTTGAGATTGGAAATTTACTTTTATCCCACACCCTTGATCCAAATATATTTAAAATTGGTTTAAGTAAGATATATAATCTGATTAAGTTGTCAAAATAGGTTTCAATTTTTAAATATCCTTAGAATTTAAGTTATAGTGGAGTGTGTTAAATCATGCAGTAGGTTGTCTAAGAAAACATGGTTATAGATAAGGAAACTCAAGTTTATATTAAATCATAGTTACAATTATTTAAAAATTTAGTTTTTAGGTGATTTAAGGTGTCATTAATATTAATAAAAAAATTCAAGTATCAAGATTTCTTCTAAATAGGATTATAAGTGATTGTGTATTCCAAACATTCAAAACACATGAAAATAGGGTTTACAACAATTAAAAACTCATTTTTGTCTTAGCACATTGGTCCAAATCACCTATAATTTTATAGACATAATAGAGAGAGTTTAAAAATTTATTTAAATGTTAGTTATTTGTGAATACCAAACAAAATACAATTTTTTACATCCAAGGGCATGTACACCTGAATTAGTCCTAATATAGGGTAAGAAGGAACAACCTTCAAATTGGTTTGTATTTATTCATTAAAGGATCTAGGATTTATTTGTCATTTTTTTAAAAATTATATTTCATGTTTAAGTCATTTTAATCATAATAAAGTATTATTTATATTTATAACTCTCAAAACTCTGATTGAGTTAAGGAGATTAAGCTACAAGCCTAATAGGTCTGATTACATTATTGTTTAGTGAAGACTTTTAGGAATCCCTTGCACCATTTATTACTAGTAGAGATTATAATATCTTAGAAAAGGAGGAATATAGATGAGTAATTGGTTGTAATTCATAATTAAGTGACTTTATAAAGAGAAGGCAAGTTGTGAGATAGAAGCATGTAGAATAAAGTTGAGAAGGAAGGATTAAAAATAATGAGAAAGAAGCTTGTTAAGATGCCACTCAGGACTAGAGGTGATAGAGGAGGTAAAAAGAGGAAACCAATAGTAGAGGCAATGATTAGAGTTATGAATAACACATAGGAATTCTTAAAATCAATCGATATGGCACAAACAAGGGGTGTTGAATTAGGATACATAAGTGATAAATATGAACCCTAAGAATAAATATCAACACCAAAATACAAGAAGGCACATAAGAAAAGCTCATAATTAAAATAATTAAGGTAAGCTATAAACCATAGAAATGACTACCTATATATGTAGGAAGTCTTCATGTAGAATAATTGATTGATTGCCTTGCAAAAATATTTTGAATGTGTGGAAATAGAGGCTAACAAGAAGATTAAGTTTGTAGTTACAAGGCTAAAAAGACATGCTTCATTATGGTGGAATGGAGTAAAGTATGAAAGGATAGGGAGATGAAATTAATAAATTACATCATTGGATCAATGGTAGATAATTTAAAATCTATATTCATTACAAGAGATTATTATACTCAATTGTTTTAAAAACTTTAAAATTTGAGACAAAAGGATATGAATGTCAAAGCCTATATAGAGGATTTTTATAGGTTAACTATAAAATAAGGACATATTAAATATTATTTGGGAAAAGTATATGGGTATGTGAATCATTTAAATCTCAATAGTTATGATGAAATAAATGTATTGTCTTTAAGAACAATTAAATAAGACTATCAACTTGCAATCAAAGCAGAATAAAAACTAACCAAGAATCTAAGACACAAGAACATCTATTTTTGGAATGAAAGGTAGCATGGTGATAACATTAATATTTATGAATAAATATAAACCATCCCTTAAAATCAATCCCAAAACATGAGAGGTCATTCATAAAAAATAAGAACATCATATTCAAAAGGTAAGATAGGTTTATTTTGGGGTATATGTTTTAAATGTAATGCATCTAGTCATAGATATTATGAATTACAAAAGTATGTTAAAGAGATCTATACTAATCATATTGTATAATATACAAGTGAAGAAAGTATAGGATCATGTGGAGAACTTGAAACATGGGAATCATTTCTAATGAAAAGGACACTTATCAAGCCAAGAAAAGGGACTAAAGAGCCAGTATATAAGAAAAAATTATTTGAATTCTTGTAAGATAAGAGGTAAGTGATAAAAAATGGTTATTGATAGTTATATTACAAAAAATAAATAAAAAATTAAATGGTTTATAAATTGGGTTTGAAAAATTTATTCATCCTACACCCTATAGAGTGTCATGGTTTCATAAAGAACATTAGGTCTTAATCACTAAACAATTCAAAGAAAAGTATATGATAGAAAAATATTAATATGAGGTGATTTGTGATGTGATATCTATGGTTTTTTTCCATTTATTATTAGGAATACCTTATAAATTTAAGAAAAGATAAATTCATTATGAAATAAACAATACCTACACTTTTGATAAGGATGGTAGGAGACACATTTTGACACCATTTAGGGATGAAGATGTACAAGTAACAAAAATCATTATTTAGGTGTTGATGATGAGTGAGGAGTAGTTCTTGTAGTATTTAAAATAAGGTGAAGTTGAAAATACAAATTTTACATCCAATAAGGTAATTGATTCATCTTTACAAAGTCATATTTTATTAAGTGAAGATGAGAACATGATGACTAATGAGTTGCCAGATAAATTATTATCAAGTTATTCAAAGGTGTTCATTGTAGGATTTTATTTTACAAAATATATCACCATGGAATGCAATGTAAAATAAACTTTTTTAAGTGAAGAGTATTAGAATGGAGACCAAGAGGCTGCCTTGAGAGATAATACAAGGTTCTTGCATGAAAAACCTATAATTGATATTGAAAAGAAGTATGAGCAGACTATAGAAGAAAGAGTATTTATGGAAAAATAAATTAAAACTTTTAGAAAGGAAGAGGAAGAAGAAGTAATTTAGGTAAAATAATATTCATTTGAGGTGAAGAATAAATTAGTAGACAAACCATATGAATAAGAAAATAAGAGACAAAATAACAAGAAGCCCCTCTTACAAATTGTCTTGGTTGTTATCTATTTAGTAGTAATATTGGTGACAAAAAAGGGGTATCAAAGGACTAAAAAAAAAAATTATTTATTTAATATGTTTGACTCATGTTTAGGAACAAAAAAGGAAGATAGATAGAGATTGAATATGAAAAGTATAAGAATGAAGGGAAATAGTACTTCGCTTTTGAATGTAATCCAAACACAAGAAAATTAAAATAAAAAGGAGAGATACTTTGTATACCTATGTGGTGATCAAACTCAACATTTTGGAGAAACTACAAAGATGAATACTATTCAAAAAGGGTTCAAATTCAAGGTAGAATAACCATAACATATCTAGGTAGATATGCATTTGAAGACAATGCAAACATGTACAAGTCACTAGGAATTCTAAGAAAACCATGAGATATAGGAGGGCATAGGATAAGAGAAGAGAGGATGAATGTTGGAAAGGAGAAGAAGAAGAGATGTCAAAAACATCTGCATTTAATAAGTACAAATATAAAAGCAATTATGAAGATCTCATGATTAGGATCTCATGAACATTTTCAAGCTTGGTAGTCTTACACAGGTGCATCAATGTATATATAATAATATTTAAAAATAATTAATTTTAAAAGGTTTTATATGTATTAGGAGGTAAATAAGAGGCCAATTCCATGCAAAAATTGTTTAATTGAGTAAATTTGTTAAGATTTTATGTTTTCCTCCAAAAATAGGAAATTTGAAAATTTGAAATTATATTGCACAATTTGAGAGGTTTTGAGATGTTACATTAGTCGAGGTCAATGGGTTAGGAATATATAGGGTATAAGAAATCATTTTAAAATATTTAAATTTATCATATAAGTTTTAAAATATATTCAAGTCAATTTAGGCTTATCCAATGTAGGAAATGGGAAAATAAAGCACGTTTGATGATTTTTGGAGGTAGTTGGGAGAGTTTTATGAGACTAAAAAAACTCTCAAGATAGGATTATATAGAGGATAAATTCAAAACCATAAAAATAGGAGGTGGATAACATAATATTTGGAGGACAATAAATTATTTTAGTAGACAGATATGTAAAAATTGAGAATTCTATGTATGAATGTCAAGAAATGTAGGCTTTTATGTGAGTTGGTAAGATTATCTTGAATAAATTAACTTTTTGTTGATTATTATTAAGTATCTTGATGTTATTAAATGTATAAAACCATTTTATGAAGTCTATTTGATATTTTTTTCAAGTGGAAAGTTAAATTTCTCAAGTTTGTAGGGTTGAAGACTATCCACATCAGGCCTATGTGTAATTGAGAATAAATAAGATGTTTGTTGTGTTATTGAAAAAAATACATACTTATTTGAAGATTTTATGAATTATTTTTCCTATGTTTTACCTTTATCATCATGATCATGGTGTTTTCTTAGGTTACAAGGTCTAAAAATAGAGTTCTACAATCAATAACATAAAATTTATAGTCTAAAAAGGTAGTAGATCATCAACCATTTAACTTTTAATGTTAAATATCTAATTAAAAATTAAATAAATATATTTAGGGAACCTAATACATGAAATATTATCTCTTTAAAACATTTTCGGACTTCAAAAAATTAATATATTAGCTCTCAGCCTCCGTATAGATCTATAAACTCTAACTTAGGGTTTAGGAGATGAAAAGTGATTTTGTAGAATAAAAAACCATAAAAAAAATCATTAAAATTTGGTTTCAATTCTCAAAATGTATTGTAAAGAGAGTTATAAGTGACTGTGCATTCTAGACTTGCAAAACACAAGAAAATAGGGGTTACAATAACTTGAAACTCATTTTCTCTTAGCCTATTAGTCTAAATCACCTAGAATTTTGTATATAGAATCTAGAGAGCGTGAAAAATAGTATTTAAGTTGTATTTAGTTTTTAATGCAAAAAACAATATAATTTTTTATGTTCAAGAGTGCATAAACCTGAACTAGTCCTAAAATAGAGTAAGAAGGAGCAACCTTCAAATTGGTTTGTATCTTTAGTCATTGAAGGACATGAAGTTTATTTGTCATTATTATTGATATGTATTACATTTTTAAGTTATTTTAATCAACATAAGGTATTATTTATATTGATACCTCTCGAAACCCCAATTGAGCTAAGGAGATTATGTTACAAGCTTAATAGGTCTAATTACATTATTATTCAGTGAAGAATCTAAGGACTCCCTTACACCAATTTTTGGTATTATAGCTCAAAATATATTATCAAAATATGAATAAGGATGAATAATTGGTTTTAATTCATAATTAAATGAATTTATAAAGAGAATGTAGGTTTTGAGATAGAAGCATGTGGGAAAAAGTTGAGAAGAAAGGATAACAAGATGTGAGAAATAAGCTTGGGAAGATGGCACTCATGGCTACAAATACTAGAGGAGGTCAAATAAGGAAAAAAATAGTAGAGGTAATGATGATAGAAATGAAGAACATGTATGAATGATTATAAGCAATGGATATGGCACAAATAAGGGGTGTTGAAGCAAGGTACATAAGTGATGAAGAGGAAACTTAAGAATAAGTATCAACACCATAAAAGAAAGAAAGTGTAGAAAAAAATCATAAGGATAATCATGAAGGTAAGATATAAACCATGCTATAATTACCTATGTATGTAATAAGTCTTAATGTAGAAGAATTGATTGATTGTATTGAAGCCATGGATAAATATTTTGAATATGAAGAAATAGAGGCTACCAAGGTTAAGTTTGTATTTAAAATGTTAAAAGGACATTTTACATTATGGTGGGATGGATTAAAATATGAAATAATAAGGAGAGGTAAGTAAAAAAATTAAATCATGGGATAAAATGGTAGCGAAGTTAAAATATTAATTCATTTTAAGAGATTAATATACTCAATTTTTTAGAAAACCTCAAAATTTGAGACAAAATGAGGTGAATGTCAAAGCCTATATAGAGGAGTTGTATAGGTTAACTATAAGAGTAAGACATATACAAAATGATATGTAAAAAATAGACATGTATTTATATGGTTTCAAGTTCAATATTCAAGATGAAATTAGCCTATTATCTCCAAGAACAGTTAAATAAGCCTATCAACTTGCAGTCAAATTAGAAAAGAAACTAGCCAAGAATCTAAGAGACAATAGCAAATATTTTAGGAATAAAAGGTGGCATGGTAATAGCATTTAGATTTATGAATAAAGAGAAACTATCCCTTATAATCAATCATAAAACACAAGTGAATTTCATTCATACAAAATAAGAACATCGTATTCAAAAGGTAAGAAAGGTTTAGTTTAGGGTTTAGGTTTTAAATGTAATGAATTTGTTCATAGATATTTTGAATGCCTAAAGTATGTTCAAGATAGTTATACTAACCAAATTCTAAAAGATGAAAATGAATAAATTATAGGATCATGTGGATAACTTGAAACATGGGAATCATTGATGATATAAAGGACACTTATCAAGCCAAGAAAGGAGACTAAAGAGCCAATTTAAAGGAAATTTTATTTGACTACTTGAAAGATAAAATGTAAGTGCTACAAAATGGTTATTTATAGTGGTAGTACATATAATCTAGTATATTTTGAAATGGTTGAGAAATTAGGTTTGAAAATGTTTTTTCATCTTACACCCTATAGAGAGTCATGGTTGCATAAATAACATCAAGTCTTAATCAATGAACAATGCAAATAAGAGTTTAATATAGGTAGCTATTAAAATGAGGTTATTTGTGATGTGATACCTATGGATGTTTTCCATGTCTTACTGGGAAGACCTTAGTAATTTTTAAAATAGAGCTTCATAATGAACTAAACAATTCCTACACTTCTTATAAGGATGATAGGAGGAATACTTTGACACCATTGAAACATGAAGATGTAGAAGTAACAAAAATCAATAATCATGTGCTGATGATGAGTGATAAAGAGTTATTGTAGTAGGTAAAAAAGGTGAATCTAAAAATACAACTATTTCGGCTAAAAAGGTAAGTGATTCATCTTTATAAAGTCATATTTTAATAAGTGAAGATGAGAACATGATGAATAACGAGCTTTCAAATAAATTGTTATCAAATTATTCAAATGAGTTCACTACAAGAGTTGATTTTCCAAAAGAGATCTCCATGGAAAGAAATGGAAAATAAACTTTGTTAAATGAATAATATGAGAATCAAGAACAAGAGTCTTCCTTAAGAGATTGAAAAAGGTCCTTGCATGAAAAAATTATAATTGATATTGAAAAAAAATTATGAGCAGGCTATAAAAGAAAGAATATTTGTGGAAAAATAAATAGAATATTTTATAAATGAAGATCAAGAAGAAGTATAAATGAAGAGCATGTATTTGAGGTGAAGAACAAAGTAGTAGACAACCCACATGAATAAAAAAAGAATAAACAAAAGAACAAGAAAAAGTCCCTCTTATAAGTTTTGGTTGCTATCTATTTAGCAGTCATCTTGGTGGAAAATAATGGGTCTCAAGGGCCTAAAGAACAAATTTATTTATTTAATATGTTTTCTTCATGTGTGGAAACAAAAAATGAAGATATCAAGATATTGAATATTAAAAGTATAAGAATGAATGGAAATAGTACTTCAATTTTGTACGTAGTCCAAACATAAGAAAGCTACAAGAAAAATGAGAGATGCTTAACATAGCTATGTGGTGATCAAACTCAACATTTTTGAAAAACTACAAATATGAATACTATTCAAAAAGAATTCAATTTTTAACGTATAAGTATGACAACATAGCTAGGTGGATATGTATTTGAAGACAATACAAGTATGTACCAATCTCTAAGCATTATGAGGAAACCATGAGATCAAATAGGGAATTAGATAAGATAATAATGGATGAATGTTATATGGGATAATAATAATATATTTCAAAACATATACACTTAATAAGGACAAATATAAAATCTATTATGAAGATCTCATGAGTAGGAGCTCGTGAACATTTTAAATCTTTGTAGTCTGATGCAGGTACATCAATGTATATAGCATAATATTTATTATTTTTTTAATTCTAAAAGGTTTAATAGGTATTATTAGGTCAATAATATCCCATTTCCAGTCATAAATTGTTTATTTGAGTCTATTTAAGGTTTTTTCTTTTCCTACCAAAAAGGGAAATTTTAAAATTTGGAATTATATTGCATAGTTTGAGGGGTTTTGAGATATTTCATGAGTCTAGGTCCATAGGTTAGTAATATATAGGGCATAATAAATCATAGTAAATTATTTAAATTCATCATATAAGTTTTAAAATATCTTCAAGTTAATTTAGGCTTATCCAATGTAGGAATTTGGAAAATAAAGCATGTTTGATGAGTTTTAGAGGTAGTTGGGAGAGTTTTATGAGATGAAAAAAACTAAAGCTATGATTATATATCTGATAAATTTATAGACATAAATTTAAGATGTGGATAACACAATATTTTGAGGAGGCTAACTTAGTTTAGCAAACAAAGATGTAAAAGTTGAGAATTATGTGTATGACTGTCAAGAATTGCAGGCTTCTATGTGAGTTTATAAGTTCATATTGAATAAATTAATTTTTTGTTGATTATGATTAATTATATTGATTTTATTTAATGTATAATAAAGTTTCATGAAGTCTATTTGATCTTATTTTCAAGTGTAAAGGTGAATTTCTCAAGTCTGCAAGGTTGAAGACTATCCACTTTAGGTTTGTGTGTAATTGAGAATAAACAAGATATTTGTTGTGTTATTAAGAAACATACACACTTATTTTAAGTTTTTATGAATAGTTTTTATTATTTTTTAACTTTATAATAATGATAATGGTGTTTTTTAGGTCACAAGGGCTAAAAATAAATCTCTTCAGTCATTAACATAAACTTTATAGTCTAAGAAGGTAGTAGATCATCAACCATTTAATTTTTCATGTGAAATCTATAATTTAAAAAGAAAAATATATATTTATGTAACATAATACATGAAATATGATATATTTAAAATATTTTTGGACTTAAAAAACTCAATATATTAACTCTCAACCTCCATATAGACCTGTAAACTTTAACTCAAGGTTTAGGAGATAAAAAGTGTGTTTGTAAGAGATAAAACACAAAAACAACCTTAAAATTTGGTATTTATATGATATTAATGTTTTATAAATGGATTAAATTGGATTTATAAGGTTTTTATATAATGCAAGCTATAAATAAATGTATACACCATATCTATAGGTTATTAAGGAAGACATGATTTTGAGATTTGAAACTTACTTTTCCCCCACACCCTTGATCCAAATATCTTGAAAATAGGTGGAAACAAGATATATAAAAGTGATTAATATGACACAAAATTCTTAAATTTTTAAATATCCTTATAATTCAGATTATATTGGATTGTGTTAAATCATGCTTGAGGTTATCTAAGAAAACAGGGTTGCAACCAATGAAACTGAACCTTCTCTTAAACCATAGTTATAAATCCATCCAAATTTGGTTTGTAGATGATTGAATGTTTAATTAAGATGAATAAAAAAATTTAATGTCTCAAAATTTATTATAAGGAGAGTTATATGTGACTATGTATTCCATACTTTTAGAAGACAAGAAAATAGGGTTGACAACAATTGGAAACTCATTTTTCTCTTAGCCTATTGATCTAAATCACCTAGAATTTTTGTACATAGAATATAGAGTAATTAAAATAGGATTTTAGTTGTATTTAGTTTTGAAGACAAAAAAATACAATTATTTATATCCAAGACACTATAGACCTAAATTAGTCTTAAAATAGGGTAATAAGGAAACAGATTGAAATTAGTTTGTATCTTTAGTCATTGAAGAATATGAGGTTTATTTGTCATTTTTTAAAATCTATATTTCATGTTGAATTTATTTTCATCATAAAAAAGTATGAGTTATATTGATTAATCTTAAAAACCCGATTTAGTTAAGGATAATAGGCTATAAAACTAATAGGTTTGATTACATTATTGTTCAATGAAGACTTTAAGGACTCCCTTGCACTAATAGAGGAATAAGATAAGTCTAACACTAAAAAAAGTATAATTACATATTCAAGTCAACAAGTGAAATAAAAAATTACTTTTCTTCTTACTATTCACAAAATGATACATGATTGTAGTCTAATTTAGAATGATATAAAATAACCTCACAATGATGAACATATAGAAGTGAAATAGAAATAAAATATGCTAGTTACACAATATGGTGAAATTTGTTTATAGTATACATATATATAAAATGATCATAGTAGCATATCACGATTTCAATAAAAACTTAATAAATTAGTTATCTAAAATGATGTTGATTATATTGATGATTATACAAAATATGATTTTAATGATATAAATAGTATACAAGATGAATATGTAAGTATAATTGATGGTTTTAACACACATGAAACAAGACCTACATAGAGGCATTCCCTTGATAAGATTTTTGTCTTTTCAGTAACATTATCTAGTTCTACATAGCTTTTATACTATTGCACTATATTATTCTATTTTATTTCATATGTGATTGATTGATAAATTTTTCTAATCCCTTGGATCTTGTTCACATTTTGGTATCTTGGCCCTTCTATTTCAGTTTCTAGATCTGATCAACTCTAAACAATAATTAAATCTTAATAAGCATGCCATCTATATCTTCATTTTAGAGTTTACACTAACACATTATCATTTCTATTGCATGATATTGTCGATCAGTTCAAAACATAATCAACTACCATTAATGTCCCAATTGGTCAATCATGTCATGTGTTAGTTTTTTCCCATAAATCACAATTTTAGCACATACAACCTTAATTCCTCTAATTTTATGATTTATCATCCAATATCAATATAAAAATAATTGTTTCTCATGAAAAATCACTTGTTAGAGATATAATTTTCATACATGTGACATGTTTTGATAAGTTTAAATTTAATGACACGAGGATGTATAATCAATCATGTATATACATTTTCATAATCCTACAGATTCCTCAAAGCTACTATTCACACTCATTGGGGTCACCTTGCTCACTTTTGGACATAAAATACATTCTAATGCATATCTCATATTGACATATGTTTTGAATTTCTTAGATCTTGTAAATGATTTTATTTTAAACACATTAATTCATTATAATTTCTAGTGTTGTTGGTTTTAATATTTTAAAATAATGAAAAATAATATATATTTCAAAATGCAAAAAAATAAAAATATTCAAAAAAATAAAAATTCAATACATGGGCATGATTAGAAATATATTTTAAGTATTTTTCATATGTTATTTATCTCACAATTAATATATAACATATTATATCTATATTTTACATGAATTTCACTAGTATTCATGATTTTTTTTAAGGACATAAAAACTTTTGTATGGAATAAAGTGTTTCAATTAGCTCTACCTAGTTTTAAATTTCTTGTTGCTTGATAAATTTCAACATGTCCCTTGATTTTTAAATTATTAATGGTTTTCTATGTGTAAAATCTTCTATTTTGTGACATTTAAACATGTTCCTTGTCTGCATCCCTTGGCCTTATTTGTTTAACATTTTTATCATTATGCTTCTTATTTTTGTCCTTATTGAGATTATTGAACTGTATAGGTTACATGATCCATATCATGCACTAATAAAAAAATTAATTAATTATATATGTTAATTATATGATATTATTTGATATATTATATATTCTTTGCCTCTTGGCCTACATACAAAATTTAAAAATCACTATGCGAACACACTTTTGCCATATGCTACATTTTTAAATGATGACATATATACTACACATGTTTCAAACTAAATTTTATTTAGATATGAGTTAAATTTAAGATAAATTCCATCACCTCAAAATATGGGCATTTTTAGTGGGACTCTCATGCATAAGATAGGCATTTATCAAAGAGAAACAATTAGGTTTAGCACAAGTATAGTTTTAAAGATATAAATGTGTTCCAAAATTTAGTATTGGAATACAATATTTAGAAATGTGTAACATATATTGAATCATATTTTATTATCAAATTAAAAATTGACATGGTTTCAAAGTTTCAAACATAATATATAATGAGCATATACATATAGTTTAAAATTCTAAAGTTAAAATGTGGTCATGATACAGATTCATGGCAAACTTTTAAACTATATTTTTCTAAGCTATGGAAGTGGTAGGTGAATGGGTGTACTCCATTATATTTTTTATCATTAACTAAATAAAAAATATTCAATTTAATATATATTACATTTATGGTTATTGATTTAGTTTAGGTTCATAGCGCATACATTGGAGATTATTGTGCACTCTAGCATTATGTTTATGAATCCATTTTAAATTTCAACTCATTTCATGTATTGGAAATATAATCAAAGCTAAATTTAGGTTTTTATAGCCTTCATTGGGTGTCACTTATACTATAATAAGTGTAAATTCAAGTTTGGATTTGATCACCTTTAATTATCTCTTGTGGTTTATATAAGCATATATATTCTCCAGGTGCTTCATGAAGAGAAACTAATCTTCTAATGCTTCAAGGTAGCCTAATATTCAATAAAATTCACAAAAATCAACATTATTTTTATATGTAAATTGTATTCCTTCAATACTCTAATTTCAAATTCAAATGTGTAAACTTCAAGAATTTTTTAAAAGTTTAAAATTTCAAGAAATTTTCAAAAGTTTAATCAAATTTAAAAATTTAAATTCAAGATTTTCAGTGTTAAAATTTCAAAAGAAAAAAGTAAATACTTCATGTATTTTTAAGAGGTTTTCCAAATCATATGGTATCTTGCATGATTGAATTAATAGCTCAAAGATAAAGTGTGTCTTACACACTAAGGTAGATATTTTATTTAATCTTGAAATTTCATTTATGTACTTGGGAAGGGGGGATGTAGAAACCTAAATCTTATCATGAATTCTTTATCATTTCATATTTACCTATTTTCATATCTAATTAACTTGTGAAATTAATTAATACCTAAATCCTAAGAATAAAAGAGGGCCTATTTTTATCATAATACCATCATCTATCATATACATAAATGTTATAATTATTATAAACACCATTACACATATGTATGGCTTAACCCATATCTAAATTCCAACACTTTTCCTTACGGGACAATAATTCCCAATAGCGATGATTATGGTAAATGTACTTGTCCCTATGAAACATTTCTCTCCTTCTCCCACCAATTGTTAAAGTTTAAAATTAAATCATCTCGTAATTCATATTACATAAATTTATACTTCCTAGCATGTTTTCATCACTTTTGAATTGATATAGAGGCACACTCAAGTCACTTATTACTTCAATTGTAAATTTAATTACAAAGGATTATTTAAATAAGTCTACACTGAGAACAAATTACATATTCTTCCAAATTCAGATTTTAAGCATCTCAAAAATTCGTCATCAAGATCATAATCTTGTCTTATTTAAACCTAAGTAAAGCATGATCAATTATTAGGTATAATTCAATATGCATTCATATAGTTAAAGAAGCACACTTGTACAAAACACTCTTGGTGGGAGGACTACATTGGGATCAATTTACCTCCTTGGAGTATTAGATATGTACATAGTATTTATTCATCATGGGGGAAATTTGGGTAAAATAATCAAAACTACACTCCTTTTATACTTATTGGTCTTTTACATTGAAATCCATATTAGGGTTTCAAATCTTCCAAAAGCTATTTATTAGTCTTTCACATACTTCTTAAGTTAAAATCAATGCATTTAGACTTAATTATAGATCTCTTAAGTGATCGTAACCTAATTTATGATTTTTATACAAGGAAAAAATATCATAACATGGTAAATGTTATGGAACATTTATATCATGACTGAGTGTTCTTATCTTTGCACAACCTTAGATCTAGCTTCTGGGTAGATTATGAGCTTGTTCTTTTTTTGTTGTACCTAGATTGTATTAGTCAACATAGTCAATAAGATGAACAAATAAATATAAGTTTATATTTATTTTAAATAGGTAGACTTCTTTAAATCATTTCATTTAATTTATTTCAATCATTTCATTTCAATCTATCATTCAAAATTGCATTTACAACACCCTATTTTATTTTATTTTATTTATAAGAATTAGGGTTAACTAACCTATTAATTAAAATTTGGGTAAAATAGCATGTAAAACATAAAGTATATGATAAAATAACTCATGATACTTGGAAAAATCAATGTTATTCTTATGAAAACTTGACATACAAATAATAAGGGACACACAATACTAATAATTACAACATTTAAATGACCTTTAGTCAATCTTCAGTCGTAAATGCATCTAGAAAAATCTTATATATTTTCATTTGCCCACATTCCAAGAAGTGTTTCACATGGGTTGTGTGATCTCAGCTTCCATGTATAAATTTTTATATATCCTTATAATTAATTGACACCATTTGGTTTTCATACCATAATTATTTAATTATACCCTTAGTATAAATAATTAGCTTTTTATCACAACCTAGAAGCATGTCACTAAAAGATAAATAATATTTTAATGATGGACCATCGTTGTTATTATTACAATAATTCTAAATAGTCTTTTATTATTTAGGATAATATGAATATAAGTTTTCCTTAACATTCAATTTTATTTAGAAAACTTCTAAATAGTTTTTTATTATTTAGGATAATATGAATATAAGTTTTCCCCAACATTCACTTTTTTTTGAAAACTTGATGACTATGAAAGATGTAATTACTATCCCTGTTACATTTGTATATTTATCTAAGATAATTTTTACAACATATAATTACATTTTAAATAATTCCCAAAATAATTTTATTCCACTCACTTACATTACTTGTCATTTTTATTTACTTTTTATTTACATATCTCAATTTATACATTATGAACAATTGAATAACCAATTGATACTTCTTAGTTAAAGAATTAATTTAAAAGAATTGAATAAATATTTTAAAATCCCATATCCTAGTGGTATGATCTTTATTTTTATCTTTCATATTTTTCAATATCTTTTTTCTATCCATTTTAAGTAACCACTTTGGCATTCGTTAGCATTTTATGTTTTCCTTATTCAACTAAATATGGGGAGAGGGGAATGAAATATATTTTGCCTCATTGAAATCATATCTTATTCAAGAAGTGCATCTCATTTTTTAGTTTATTTTATTTGTTATAATTTATGATTATGATTATTTTTTTCAATTAAAATATTAGGTTTGAGTAATACATCATTTTTCTCTTCAATTCCTTCATTTTAAGCTAAAAGCTTATAGAGATCCATAGGAATCATAATTTCATGTTTTCATTATTTTTTTATATTGGTTACTAGTTTGTATATTAATATTGGTCTTAGTTTCATTATTGGTGGGACATAAATTTTTAGTTAAAGACATACATTCACCATTTTTTTGAGCTTATACGCTTTCTCTTATTACCATGTTTTTCACTATCATTATCTAAAATAGATTCCTTATCATATATAAATTTGCATTATGTTGACATGAAGATCCCAGGATGACATAATTTTTTCCACCTATTGATGTAAATAAAATCTATAAAAAATAATTAGAATGATTGTTATATGTTTAAATAATAACATCTGATTATGCATATCATAGCCAAACTCTGTTTTCACCTATTTTTTTCCCATATAAAATAATGTGGGGGAATTGGGAATTGGGATTCTAAATTTTATATCTAATGGAAACTTATATCAATTCAAAAATAATATTTTCTTTGAAAATATATTAATTTCCTTTTAATAGTTTGACTTATATGGTCAAAATTGGAAATACCTTTGATTTCAAATATACATATATGGATTTATATGTGATCATAAATTCAATAAACCCTATATAGTAGACCATTAACCCTACACCTTACACCCTACACCCTAAAGGATCAATCCTTATTATGTAAACTTGAAATGGTTAATTGAACTAGTTTTTATGTAGTTTACATATGAATTCTCATAATTAGGTTATTGGAGTAAAATAATTGTAATATCATAAATGTAGTTTGGATTATATTCATTTGAACTTTTAATTTTTTTGGTGAGTGTCTGTAAAACCTACACCCTAAACCTTAAACCCTAAAACATACAACAACCCATTTGCATCAAATTCATGCTCCAATACATGTGATTAGAGTAAAATAGGTCAAATTGATCATGCACACACACCAAACTAGCCACTTATGTCCAAGTTACATTTGATTAAGTTAAATATAAGACAATATCAAATTAATTAAACCAAAAACACTTGTGATTAGGGTTAATTTGGAATATTTAAAGCACATTTGTGACTGAACATGCCAATATATTTTAATTTGAGTCCCAAATAAGTTTGATTGATGTAATTTAGGATAATTTATGACCTCCACACATTAAAAACCCATTTTTTATGATATTTATTTTAATTAGTGCCTTATAGTCAAACATTCACATAATTTTTTGAGGTTATCAAGGGAAGATATAACTCACTAGATTCATCATATCTTTAGGTTAGTAAGGAAGACATGATTTTGAGATCGGAAACTTACTTTTATCCCACACCCTTGATCTAAATATTTTTTAAATTGGTGGACACAAGATGTAAAAGGTGATTAATTGGACCCAAAAGTTTTCAAGTCTTAAATATTATTAGAATTGAAGTTATAGTGGACTATGTTAAGTCATGCATGTAGGTTATTTAGGAGAAGAGGGTTATAGCCAAGGAAGCTCAAGTTTCTCTTAAACCATAGTTTCAAATCTGTCCAAATTTGGTGTTTAGGTGATTTAATGTTTCATTAAATGTAAAATAAGGGTTTCAAGTGTAAAAAGTTCTTATAATGAGATTTATAAGTGATTTTTTCATTCCACACTTTTAAAAGATAAGAAAATAGGGTTCACAACAATAGAAAACTCAATTTTCTCTTAACTTATCGATCCAAATCAACTAAAATTTTATACACATAATATATAGTGTGAAAAAGAGTATTTAAGTCGTATTTATTTATGAATACCAACAAAAATACAATGGTTTATGTCCAAGAGCTTGCAAACCTAAATTAGTCCTAAAATAGGGTAAGAAGGAGCAAATTTCAAACTAGTTTGTATCTTTAGTCATTGAAGGATTTGAGATTTATTTGTCCTTTTTTTTTATATACACTTCATGTTGAAGTTATTTGTATCATCATAAATTATGATTTCTATTAATATCTCTAAAAACCATAGTTGAGTTAAGGAGATTAGGCTACAAAACTAATAGGTTTGATTACACTATTATTGAGTAAAGACTCTAAGGACTCCCTTGAACCAGTAGAGAATAAGATAAGTTTAAAACTAAAATATATATAATTACATATTCAAGTCAATAATTGAAATAAAAAACTACTTATCTTCCTAGTGGTCAAACAATGATACATGATTCTAGTCTAATTTATAATGATATATAATATCCTCACCATGATGAACATTTCCAATTGAAATAGAAATAAAATATCCTAGTTCCAAAATAGGATGCAATTGTGTTATAATATACATATACAAAAAAATGATCATAATATCATATCATAATTTCAAGAACAAATTAATAAATTAGTTATCTACAATGATGTTGATTATATTGATGATTATGTAGAATAAAATTGGAATGATGCAATTAGTATGAAGGATGAATATGTAAATATAATTAATGGTTTTAAGATACATAATACAAAACCTACACATAGGCATTCCCTTGATGAGATTTTTGTCTTTTATTAGCATTATGTAGTTGCACATAGATTTTGGACTATTGCACCTTATTATTCTATTTTATTTCATATTTTATTTATTGATAAACTATTTTAGTCCCTTGGATCTTGTTGATTTTTTGGTTTCTTGGCCCTTCTATTTCACTTTCTAGATATGAACAACTCAAAATAATGGTTAAATTTTACTAGACATGTTATTTTATCTTTGTTTTAGAGTATACACTAACACACTGTCATTTCTAGTCCATGATAGAATAAATTAAATCAATACATAATTGATTACCATTAATGTCCCAATTGGTTGATCATGTCATGTTCTAATTTTGACCATAAATCACAATTTTAGCACATTGGGCCTTAATGCTTCCTATTTTATGATTTTTCATCTAATATCAATATGAAAATAATTGTTTATCATGAAAAATTACTTTTTAGAGCTATATTTTTCATACAAGTGACATTTTTTTACAAGTGTACATGAAGATGTATAATCAGTCCTTTGCATACATTTTCATAATTCTACATATTCCTCAAAACTACTATTCACATTCATTGGTATCACCTTGCTCACTTTTTGACAAACAATACTTTATAATGCATATTTCATATTGACATATGTTTTGAATTGTTTAGATGTTGTAACTTATTTTATTTTCAATACCTTGTTTAATTATAGCTTCTAGTGTTGTTGGTTTTAATATTGTAAAAATACCAAACATATAGATATTTAAAAATGCAAAAACATATAAAATATTATATATATATATATATATATATATATATATATATATATATATATATATATATATATATATGCATGCATGCATGCATGCATGGGCATGATTACAAATCTAGTTTAAATATTTTAAATATTTTATTTATCTCATTATTAGTATATAGCATATTATTTATATATCACACATGGATTACAATGGTATTCGTGATTATTGTGTAGGACATACAAAATTTTATAAGGAATAAGCTGTTTGGATTAGCTCTACCTAGTACCCTTGTTAAACTAGGTGCATATTATCCACATGTGACAATATTCATAGGTGTTATCATTTTATGCCTCATAAATTATTCAGCTTTATACTAGTTACAAATGTCTTGCTAACATATATATTTTACATAGTGTATATGAACATGTTATTTGTTGGAATATGATCACATTACATATTAAATATTTAGACTAAATTTATAATTTACATTTCATTTATGTTATGTACTTGTACACATTAAATTAAATCTTGAATATCTAATGTGGTTTCCCTTGGTCCTTGTGTGTAAGTAAATATTTGATTGGTTCATCTTTATAATATCTTGAGTGTTATGTGTGAAATTTAAACATGTGTTCATTAATTTTGTCCCTTGGATCTATGTTGTGTGATAAATTGAAACATGTCAATTTTTTTTTACATTATTCATGTTTTTTATGTGCACAATCTTCTAATTTTGGTTCATCTTTACAATATCATAAGTGTTGTGTGTGAAATTTAAACATGTGTTGATTAATTTTTTCCCTTGGATCTATGTTGTGATAAATTGAAACATGTCAATTTATTTTTACATTATTCATGTTTTTTATATGCACAATCTTCCATTTTGTGACATTTAAACATGTTCCTTGTGTGCATCCCTTGGCCTTAGTTGTTTAACATTTTTATCATTATGCTTCTTATTTGTGTGCTTATTGAGATTATTGAATTGTATAGGTTACATGATCCATATAATTCACTAATAATATAATTAATTAATTATATATGTTAATTCTATGAGATTCTTTGATATATTATATAGGCCTTGCCTCTTCACCTACATACAAAATTCAAAAATCACTATGTGAACAAACATTTTCCATATGCTACATTTTTCAATGACGACATATATAATACACATGTTTCAAATTAGATTTTATTTAGATATGATTTATGTTCATTATATTTTACATCACCTTAAAATAGGGGCACTTCAGAGGGATTCTCATAAATAAGATAAGCATTTTTTAAAGAGAAACAATCAGTTTTGGCCCAAGTATAGTTTCAGAAGTTAAAATGTGTTCCAAAATGTAGTATTGGAATATAATATTGGGAAATGTGTAATGTATATGCAATAATATTTTATTATCAAATAAAAAATTTACATGTTTTTTAAGTTTCAAATGTATTTTATAATTAGCATCTACATATAGTTTAAATTTCTAAATTTAAAATGGGGGCATGATACAAATTCATGCCAACCTTTTAAATTTTATTTTTATAAGCTATAGAAGTGGTAGGATCGTGGTCAGAATCCACTATATTTTTATAATTAACTCAAGAAAAAAAATTAAATTTAATATACAAGAATTTATAGTTGTTGATTTAATTTAGGTGCATAGTGCATATATTGGAGATTATTATGCACTCAAGCATTATGTTTGCCGATCTATTTTAAATTTAAACTTGTTTCATGTATTTTAAATAACATCATAGGTAAATTTAGGTTTTGACACCCATGAATGGGTGTTATTTATATTATAATAAGTGAAAATTTAAGTTTGTGTTTGATCACTCTAATTATCTCCAGTGGTTTATATAAAGAGACATATTCTCCAAGTGCTTCATGAAGAGGCACTAATCTTCCAATGAATCAAGGGAGCCTTATATTAAATAAAATTCACAAATATAAAAATTATTTTTACACAAGTTTTTTTTCCTTCAATACTCTAATTTCAAATTCAAATGTGCAAAGTTCAAGCAATTTCCAAAATTTTAAAAGTTTAATCAATTGTCAAATTTCAAATTCAAGATTTTAAAATTTAAATTTTCAAAAGAACAAAGTAAATACTTCATTCATTTTTAAGAGGTTTTACAAATTTTACGGTACTAGTTTAAAAATAGTGTGTCTTACACACTAATGAATATATTTTCTTTAATCTAGAAATTTTATTTCTAGACATGGGAAGGTGAGGATGTAGAAACATAAATATGGTCATTAATAGTTGATCATATCATTTTTACTAATTTTAATTTTTAATTAACTTATGTACTTAATTGATACCTAATTTTCCATTTTCCATATCTGAAGCATAAAAGAGGACCTATTTTTATCATAAGACCATCATACATCACATGCAATAATGTTATAATTACAAGAAACACCATTATTCATATATATGGATTAAACCATATCTAAAATCCAACACTTTTCACTAGGGGACAACAATTACCAATAGGGATAATTATGGTAAATGTACATGTCCTTATGCAACATTGCTCTGCTTCTCCCACTAATTATTAAAGTTTAAAATTAAAGCCTCCAATATGTTATATTACATTAATTTAAACTTCATAGTGTGTGGTAATCCCTTTTGAATTGACATAAAGGCACCCTCAAGTCACTTATTTCTTTAATTATAAATTTGAGTATAGAGGATTAGTTAAATAAGTGTACATTGAGAAAAAATTACATATTCTTCCAAATTTAGATTCTAAGCATCTCAAAAATTACTCATCAAGATCAAAATATTATCTTATTCAAACATAATCAAGCATGATAAATATTAAAGCTAATTCAAGATCCATTCATATAGTAAAAGGACTATACTGGGATCGATTTCCCTCCTTAGAGTATTAGATATATAGGTAGCATTTAGTCATCATGGGGGTGGTTAGGGGGAACTCATCACAATTACAATCTTTGTTATTTTTATTGGTCTTTTGAATTGAAATCCATATTAGGGTTTCAATCTTCCAAAATCTATTTATCAATCTTTCACATACTTCTCAAGTTAAAATCAATGCACTTAGAATTAATTATATATGTGACAAGTGATCGTGAACTACTTTAAAAAAATTATAGAATGACAAAATATCCCAACATGGTAAATGTTAGGGATAATTTCTATCCTTACTAAGTGTTATTATCCTTGCACATCCTTGTGTCCATCTTCTGGGTATATTATAGGTTTGTTTATATTTTGTTGTACCTGCATTTTGTTAGTCAACATAGTCAATTAGATGAAATAATACATATAAGTTTATCTTTCCTTTGAACATGTAGTATTTTTTCAATATTTTCATTTCATTTATTTGAATCATTTATTTTCAAACAATTATTCAAAATTACATTTACAACACCCTACTTTATTCTATACTATTTATCAGAATTAGGATTAACTCACCTATTAATTCAAATTTAGATAAAATAGTATGCAAAGCATAATGTATATAATAAAAGAACTCATGATACTTGGAAAAATCAATGTTGCGCTTAATAAAAAATTGCATATGAATAATCAGGGGCACACAATACCAATATTTACTAGACTCAAATGACCTTTAGCCAATCTTAAATCATAAATACATTTAGGAAAAACCTTATACATTTTCATTTGGCCATATTCTAAGAAGTATTTCACATGAGTTGTGTGATCTCAGCTTCCAAGTATAAATTTTTACATATCCTTTAGTTAAGTGACACTATTTGGTTTGCATACCAAAATTATTTAATTATAACCTTAGTAGAAGTAATTAGCTTTTTATCATGACCTATAATCATGTCACTAAAATATCAATAATATTATATTGTTGGACCATATTTGTTAAATTACAATAGTTATAAATATTTTACTATTATTTAAAATAATACCAATATAAGTTTACCCCAACGTTTAATTTTTTGTTGAAAACTTCATTATTACGGAAGATGCAATTACTATACATGTTACATTTGTATCTATATCTATAATACTTTTCCCTACATATAATTGTATTGGAAATAATTCCCACAATAATTATATTCCACTCACTTACATTACTTGTCATTTTTATTTACATATCTCATTTTATACATTATGAACAATTGAATAACCAACTGACACTTCTTAGTTAAAGAATTATTTTCAAATAATTGAATAAATAGTTTTAAATCGCATATCCTCATGGTATGATCTTGCTTTTTACCTTCCATATTTTTCAATATTTATTTTTATCCATTACAAACAACCACTTTGGCATTTGTTGACATTTTATGTGTTTCTTATTCAACCAAACATGGGGAGGAGGGAATGTAATATATTTTGCCTCATTGAAATCATATATTGTTTCAAGAAGTACATATTATTTTTTAGTTTTTTAATTTATTCTTCAGTATGCTCATGATTTTTTTTCAATTCAAATATTAGGGTTGATTAATACATATTTTTTCCCTTCAATTTCTTCATTTTGGGCTAAAAACTTATAGAGATCCATAGGAATCATAATTCATGTTTTCATTATTTTTTATTTATATTCATTACTAGTTTATATATTTGTATTGATCTTAGTTTCATTATTGGTGGGACATAAATTTGTAGTGAAAGACATACGTTCACCATTTTTTGGAGATTTTACCCTTTATCTCACTACCATGTTTTTCTCTATCCTTATCTAAAATAGATTCCTTCTCATATATAATTTTTCATCATGTTGACATAAATATCCCATGATGACATAATTTTTTTTATAACCCTAGCTAATTGATACATTTTCATACCTCATTAGATACATTATAGCAACAATTTTTACTAGATTCTAGCTAGCATTTTCACTATTTATCACAAATGTTGTTATGATGGTGGATATGATGTTTTGGTACCTTATTAGTTAGTTATTATTTAGATCATTATTTATAGGGATGATTACACTAATTTAATT
>JARHVA010007301.1:610000-640000 GCA_037957365.1 Torreya grandis | reverse complement strand
ATACTTACCACTACTATCTTGGTCGAAGCTGATAAGGAGAATTAGATTATAATATTACATGGATACGTCTAATTCAAAATTGTAGGAATTTTGTTGCATAAGGAAATTTAATTTTGTTGATGTATGTACATGGTTTATCTTGAATAGTTTACCTCTTCAATTCATTGTGAATGTGTGCCTAAAAGAGCTAGGATTTTTTAGTATTAATTGCATTGATGTTTCCCTTAACTACATTGGATGTCCATAAATGGTTTTCCTAGTATGTTTCATGTTTTCATCCCCATGAAGGAGTTGTATTATTTTAATCACCTATTATAGAGTCAAATTCATTACATTGGTTGTCATTGAATATAAACAAGAGTTTTAATTATGACACAAACATGTTTTTAGTGGAAATAGTTATGATGTTCCATTATATGAACAAATAGGTGACCACTTAAGAGTTATATTCTTTAAATTGTTATTGCTTTTCTATTTATCTCACAAAGAAAGATGTACAAGGGCTCATACTGGTTTGGGTAATTGTAGTAAGAACTTGTGAGCCTTTGCAAGAATAATCAATCATTAGTTATGTGACATTATTCTAACTTAACTTAATAATTAATAGTAAATGGTTGAATCACCAAGTAATTTATGAAATTTAATTGCCTTTTTTTATACCATTGTTAGCTGAACAATGAAATTGTTAATTATATGTTATAGAGTAATGGAAGGGCCTAATGTGAGGACCCTATAAGTAGAGGTTATTTTATACCCCGATGGATAGCATTATGAGGAGAGGCTCTTCTCATTCCTTTTCATAGCAATACTCGAATATGATAATATCAACATTGAAGTGGATGGTTAACATGAATTATCTATATTAATCAATTTAATTATGGTTACTCATAAATCAAAATAAATGATAAGTTAGTTCTCTTTAAATTTAGGTTTCCCTTATAGCCACAATTTTTAGGTTAATTTATGAGTGAGGGACTAGTTAAGCACATAGAAATAAGATGGTCATTAATGAGAGGCAACGTTATGACCAAACCATACTTCAATGAGGAGGATAGGACCCTTAAGTAGGGTTAAGGATCCTTGAATGGTCCTATGTAGAAGATGAATGCTACATATGGAGTTTAGAGTTTATCTATGTGCATTACACATGGATACCCCTCGAACTACATATTCTTTGAAGGCAACAAG
Source organism: Torreya grandis (assembly GCA_037957365.1). Taxonomy (NCBI): domain Eukaryota; kingdom Viridiplantae; phylum Streptophyta; class Pinopsida; order Cupressales; family Taxaceae; genus Torreya; species Torreya grandis. The sequence continues at coordinate 638,812 of JARHVA010007301.1, read as the reverse complement.
CTTCCCTATAATATACTTTATGGATGTTTACCACTGGCTAAGTAGTATTATTTTACCTTACATGGTTATGGGTGCATGCATATGTTTATGCAATAAACATGTTGTTGTATGGATTGAATAGATGTGTAGTGGGCCCTACATGCATCCTCTTTCCACAATCTAATAAGTAATTGTCAATAATTATTTTTGGGTTGTTTTATCAAGTATCAGAGCTATGTTTTTGATCTCAAGAACTCTAGGACATGGAAAAATTTGCTATGATGAGACGAATGAATTGTTCCATTTGGGTAGAATTGTAAAATGAGTTGCAAGGGCACTTAGTCTCTTGGGCTTAATAAGATGGTGTTATTCTATAACAGTGGGATATTAGGAGTCCTATGCATTTCTTAAAGGCAATGGTTTCAAGGAAATATAAAATTTTATGATGATTTTATTGTCTCCCATACCCTTGGTTGGGTTAATCCTTCTTGAATATCTAGTTATGTTATGGAAATCCTTAGCTATCAACCATTGACTTGTATGGGTGAGTCAATGGGAAATAAGAGATAAAGGATTCACTCTTATAAATAAGGAAATAATGTCCAATATCTATTACTAGTTTATGTGGGTAAACTACCACTATATGCTTGTAATTTTATGATGTGGGGAAGACCAAGGGTTAAAATTAAACTTAGAAGGATAAATACAGTGTGAGAGGCTAGTTTACCTAGGTAAGTCAGCAAAGCTTGAGCTCTCCACTTGTAAAGGGAGTGCCTTGAGAGATTAGGAAACTACTAAGCATGAGTAGTTGTGATAACTATTGTGGTTCCTATGGATAAGACTAATATAATTTCATTCTTAGTCAACCCAATATATAGTTTAAATTTTTGAAAAGAGATAAAATGTTGAAATTATAGAATTAGTATGACACGTTTTAGAAAAATCATTGTGGGTGGAATAAGAATGTCTCTAATGGTTTAAGCTACTCTCGGTTGAGCAAGGATACTCCAAGGCAAATCTAACTTTGGGAGGTGTGATAGTAAATCCTGGTGAGGGTAATGATGATTTATTGCATGTAAATAACTAATTTATTAGTAGTTATAAATATATCAGTCCAGTTGATTGAATTGTGCCATGATGCAATCTGAAATATAAGTACATGTTTTTTAGGCATCATTAGGTCCTCTATATACTGTCATAAATATAAAGGGATGTTCCTTATCTCATTTTATATATTTTAATATAATATGTTGTAGCCAAATAGATATTTTCATGTAGATATATTTTTTTTGATAGTTGGGGCAAGCAAATTTAAGTTATTGCTTGGTTATGTGTCACTATACATGACTAGTTACAATCATGAAAAAATTTAAGTAATGTTAATAGTTCTTGGGTAACATTGTTTTGTCTTAAGTAATGAAACTATAAGCAAATACTAGGAAGGTTTTTCTCACTAAAACACTAATATGATTCACCAATTAAAACCATTATGTACTATAATGTGGAGGTGATATAAAATCCATGTATTTTTACTAAATTAATGATTATCAGAAATTATAATTGCCATAGTAATAATATGATATTCAACAACAGCCTTGGTTGATTCCACCCTTCGTAAGACCACACTACATAAAATAAGAAACACTAGTCATGGCTTGTTGGGTTAGGCCAATTTAGGGATTAGTAATAAATTTTTTCTACTAGAAACAAAGGGATAAATATGTAGTGTCTGATGATGGCTTGTTTAGATGACCCCTCATATGATACTTGAGGTATGACATCCTTGGGAAGACCAAGGGTGTGACTCAAGCCTGTAACGATAAATTACGGTGAAGGTGACTAACTTGTTTGGGCAAGTGAGAAATCTTTGGGAAGCTTGTGGATACTTGATGTCATCGAGTGGATGGATGAGATTTTGGGACTTTGTGTATGACCAGTGAATGTATTTATATGTTATGATGTGAAAATACTCTTGGCATAAAAACTTAAATTAGAATGTGTGTCTTATCCTCTATGGTTCCTTCGTACATGTAAGTTGTTAAATATTGTGTAAATACCTTTGTGGTGTATGAATATAACCAACCATGTGAACCTTATATTTTCTCCATGTTTTCCATGTTGGTGTATGAGTATTTCTTATACATGTCAAGGAATAAGTTTGAACTTATGTTTTTAACATGTTAATAAGTAGTAGTGTGACCATAAACTACATTTGTTATGTAACTTCTCCTCTTAGAATCAGCCTATATTAATTGAAATCTACCAAGTTATAGTGATTGTATTATGTGGTGTGACCCTATATCACTGCTATAGTAATGAAAATTGATGCAAGTATGAGGTTGAGGGTGGAAAATAACTATATCCTTAATGATTTATAATAGGTATGGGATAGTAAGTGGAGTCTCTCATAGGCTAAAAAACCTGTTCTCCCCTTAGCATAAGATAGCCACCTAATTAATTTGGGTTGTGTAGCATAAGCACCATAAGTTGGCAATGATAACTTCATGCATAATGGTCACCTTATCTATTAAATGTTTCTTTAACCACCTCTTAGAGGTTATTGTAAAAATGACCCTTGTGAAATTTCCTTGGTGTAGTTTTGTGAAGCACTAATTGGTCCTAAAAGTTGGACTTTCATGAAAAAACAATAAGGATGAACTTGATGAAATATAGGCACGTAATGACTTGTAAAATCAACATGATATGAACAAGCTAATGGTTGATTTACCTTAAAATATTGTTTTAGAATGAATATTCTAATTTAAAGGCATGTGTGGGATAATAATACAAACATGATGTGAAGAAGGTATTGCTTTATATATACCTAAAATGAATTTTTTGAAATTAATATTTATATTTTGTTTAAAGCATGAATGGAATGTATGCTGATTTTATGCTCAGAAAGAGCAATGTAAAGCCCTGATTAGACAAATTTTAAAATTCTAAACACTTTTAAATTCTTCAAATAATTAAGTTTATAATGGTGGTGGGATTGTAATCCTTGGAATCATCATGAATGTTCACAAATTTACGGAGAGAATTTAGAAAACCTTGGTGTTGCATGTGAATGCCTAGTATGGCTTTTCCAATGTCCAGTGTAGCTCATGTGGGATGTTACACTAATCCATGAATGATGAATGTTAGAAGAAAAGTAACCATAGAATTATGTATTTCTATACTTGTTGACATTTTCTATTGAATGTTACCAAGATGATGTGCAAGCATAATGCATGTCGTGGAAACCATAACAGCATGGTTTGTTGTTGATTTAATTTTGGTATGAATGATAAAAATTATACATGAAGAATAAATAAAAGTGGTGGAAATACCACATAATAGTATGAACATTGTATTGATTAGTGTTTTGTGGTAAATTATATAAAGTTATACATACACCTAATTAAAAAAGTCATGGAAAATGCCACCTCAAATCTATAAATTTGTTGAAAACTAGGTTGGATCAAACTATTATAATTGATGTAATAAATATTTTCATAGTTATATGATAATATCTCCTCATAATAAGAGGAAGGATTAACTAAAAACTACTTTATTATCAAAATTCTAATCTTGAATTCATATCTAAACTAAAAATGTATGAATGCCTTTGTCTTATATGAGCTAATAGTTGTAAACTATGATTTGAAAAACTACTAAAAGGTATCTTGTTAGTAAATATTGAAGTGACATGATCACCATAGCCTAGAATGTTTGATTTTGAAAAAAACATTTAAGTCATACCTATATAGGTGGCTTGAAAATAGGTAAAATTTAGAAGTACTGCATTAAAAATAGTAGCTTACTGATAAAACTTGCCAAGGTAAGGGCAGGTTTAATCTAGAAAGCTTATTTCAAAAGCTTTAATGACTTGTTGATTGAAAAAATATCCTTGTGAGTCATTAAAATATATATAATCTTATTTGAGCTTATATAGATGTGTTTGTGTGTGTGTGTGTGTGTGTGTGTGTGTAAGCTCAAATTTTGTAGAATATTATGAATATAAAAGGTGAATATAACACCCCATTTTTCTCACCTTGGCCTTACAAGGGGACAACCAAGCTAAAGAGACAATTATTATAGTTTGGTCAAATGAAATATGTGGTTGTCATAAGGGCAATATGTGAAATATCAGCAAGGTGAGGATACATATTTTTACTATAAGAGTTTGATACATTTTCTTGATATACCAAAAAGATAAGTATAAGGCAATATCCCTTATTTAATTGATGGGCCACATAAGTACGTATTATGTATGATAACTATTTTGATAATAATTGATAAAATATATCAAGTTAGTTGCTTCAATTCTAGAACTTAACCATTGGTATTTTTGTGAATGGAACATTTTGAAAAAAGTGTGATAAATTCTCTTTAAACATGGGATTTTTATTGATTATTATTTAGTCACTGGGATGGCTCCTCTTTAAGGGGGAAAATGTTATAAGCCTAGATAATTTGATACATTTCCATAATTAATTAGATACATTATAGCATCAAGTTTTACTGGATTCTAGTTGGGATTTTGATTGATTATTACATATGTTGTTATGATGGTGGATATGATTATTTGGTACCTTTTTAAGTATTTATGATTCATATCATTATTTATATAGATGATTATGTTGATTCAATTATAGCATGCTTTTATTCTAAATAGTTCAAAATTGTATTATTATTGCTATTATGACTTGTGTAGATGTTGTTGATGTGTAGATGTTGTTGATGTCTTGACCGAATATGATGGAAATTTGAGGTCATAGGTGAATGGAATCAAAAATGGCACACTATTTATAGTTTTATCCACCATAATGTGTGTGTGTGTGTGTGTGTGTGTGTGTGTGTGTGTGTGTGTGTGTGTGTGTGTGTGTGTGTGTGTGTGTGTGTGTGTGTGTGTGTGTGTGTGTGTGTGTGTGTGTGTGTGTGTGTGTGTGTGTGTGTGTGTGTGTGTGTGTGTGTGTGTGTGTGTGTGTGTGTGTGTGTGTGTTTATGTTTGTGTGTGTGTTTGTACATACATGTACATATACATATACGTACACATATATGTACATGTATGTACAAACACACACACAAACATAAACACACACACACACACACACACACACACACACACACACACACACACACACACACACACACACACACACACACACACACACACACACACACACACACACACACACACACACACACACACACACACACACACACACACACACACACACACACACAATAAACTAGTGTGGATTAGTTTTGTGTGTGTGTGTGTGTGTGTGTGTCACACAAAATAAACTAGTGTGGATTAGTGTTTTTTTTTTTTTTTGTGTGTGTGTGTGTGTGTGTGTGTGTGTGTGTGTGTGTGTGTGTGTGTGTGTGTGTGTGTGTGTGTGTGTGTGTGTGTGTGTGTGTGTGTGTGTGTGTGTGTGTGTGTGTGTGTGTGTGTGTGTGTACATATGTGTGCATGCATATATGCACACATTTACACACATGTGTGTGTGTATTCAAGTGGTGAATAGTTTTGTATATGTCTATAATACTAAAATGTTGTGTATGCATAATATTAGGAACTTGTAATATTAACGAGTAGAATCAAGATGCATGTAGGTAAATATTAGGAGGTGTAGTGGTCACATGGAAACCACATGGTTGTGGCCTTAAATATGTTGTTAGACACCTCACCTTGGCCCACACTAACCCCTAAACCATTATTGGAAGCACTTTAAAAGGAAAATAAAAATATGCTTGTTTCACCACCTGCAAGGTTTTAATTATTATATGCATGATATTTTGGGTTGAAATTTGTTTATGGATTTGGCCATGATGACCCAAAAATAAATCAAAATGCACTCAATTTATTTTTAGACTTGGGGTGTGATATTTTTTTTTTGCATGATGGGAGAGAGATAAAATTGGAAGAACAACCCACGTGTGCCTAATAGGGGGTGGCATCATTTTTGTAGGGAGGTGGTTGGCTTACTATGAGAGGTCAATGTAGGAAAGAGGGAGTTGATAGAAGGTAGGAAAGGGGGAAGGAGAGATAGAGGTTAATGTAAGAGGAGAGGAGAGGGAGACTGAGTAGTGATACACATTGACCCTTCTCCATCTGATTGAAAATCTTATGTCAAGTACGTAATGCTAGCTAATTCATGCAAATTCATTTTATGGATTCCTATATTTTCTTTAGTTGTAGTTGTATTTAAATGAAATAAAGAATACGTGTAGGGAAGTATATGCCTATTATGAATTATTAAGATTTTTGATGGGCCTGTAGTGCCCAATAATTAAAATAATGCTTTTGTTTACTTTGCTAGGATTTATATCTTGCATATACGTGATTGTAGAAATGGAAATTTTATGGGTTTTTTTTATAATCAATTTTTAAGGGTTTTGTGGTTTGTGGTGGTAGATAAAATTATTACTTAAGGAAGTGGAAAATATTTGTTTAACTATTATGTTTTCCATTCAATCCTTACACTAAGGAAAAATCTAAAATTTGGTCTTTATGATCTACTCTTAAAATTAAACCCTGGAAAAACCATTGGTTGCGTTTGATTGGGTTTGTCTTCAATATTTTGCTTGAAAATAATGATGGGATTATTTTATTTTATTTTAAATCTATTATTATTATTATTATTATTATTATTATTATTATTATTATTATTATTATTATTATTATTATTATTATTATTATTATTATAATATTATTATTATTATTATTATTATTATTATTATACATTGGTGGGATTGCTTATGAATTCATGGGATTTCATGAAGAACCCACAACCCTTGAAAAGATATTTTCCTCTCTTACTAAAACTACTCAAATCCCCTTTTGATATGCCCAAGATTTACATAAATTTGATTAGCATAACTTTTGTACATTTTTATATTAACTATGTCTAACTAGTTTAAAGATAAGTGTTGCATTTTTAATTTGAATGGAAGTTGTTGTAAACTATTTTAAATGATTTGGGTTACAAACGTTGGAACGTTTGATCTAACTGTTTGGTTTTAGTTGCCATTTTTATTGGATTTATTAACATGCATTATGTTAATAAATTATTTATTAGATATGTCATGTGTAATCTACCATTTAATTTGGTGATTGGGTTATGTTTATAGATATTTTATTGGATGTTGTGTGGAGTTATTTACTTTTGAGAATGTGGAAATTATTTGAATGTTAATCAACTCAAATTAATGAGTTAAACTAATTGTAAATAGTATATGGTTCTTGAAAATAGACCCTTGGTGGCATTTGACCATTTGATTTTGTTTTGAGCATGCCCTCTCATAACTTAGGGAATTGAATTACTTTATTTTTATTGTATAAGTCATGTTCAAAGAACATGGGGGTATTTCAGCTATCAGGGTTTATATGAGTTGCTTAAACTTATTTTGTGTACATTAGGTTGTGTTTATCATGAATACTTCCATGACCAGTTGTTGTTGTGTGAGTCATTCGTTGGCTTAGTATCCCTATTGATTCCTAAAACTCCTTGCATACTCTATTTTAAAATATCCCATCGAGTTGATGGATAAGGTGGTTAGGGATACCATGTGGATGGGCTCATTCAACTGTGTACATAGGTTTGGACACTATTGATTGATATACTTCTCTATCTTGTGTGCTAGTGTTGGTAATGTAACAAATTTTTTTGTATGTTCTTGAGTTATGAAATTTCATTTTTCTTGCTTAAGTACTTTTGGGTTTCATTATGAGATTGATGGTGTACCTTTAATAGGTGCTAGTACATCAATATTATGGTATTATTTTTAGGCTCTTTTTATTTCTATTATTATGATGAAATGTTAGAATAAATCATGTTGTTTTGTAGTTGAGTTAACTTGATGATCTTATCACTTGCAAACATGTATCTTGAGATATAGATTATGGATTAACTATATATGAACGGATACCTACAACCATGTATGTATTTAATTGTGTTCCATTGAGTGAAAAGAAAGTCATGTACAATTATTTATAGAGGATCTTATATGCTTATGTTATAATTTACATCACTTGATAACATGATTAGTGTACATGAAATAGTGGGAAAGTTGTGAAATGGATTGTGAGTTAGTTGTTTTCTGATATGTGCAATATTTGTATATGAAGTAATGGTTGTCGCTTACTATCACCTACAGCTATCATAGATGTTTTATTTTTTGCTACCATGTAAGGTAAAAAGTATGTACAACCATAAATTGGTTGTCCTAACATTGCACTATGACTCCTCCTTTTGACTATTAGTATTACTAGTTGGTACTTGTCACTATAGTTATTTAGATGATTGCTATAAGTTGTTCATAACAAGTTATTATTTTTCACTCATTTCATGTTATGTTATAAGTAAAAAATAATGTTACAACCATGAATTATCTCTCTTGTCTTTCTTGTATTAAGAATTTTAATTGTTATACTTACTTCTAATATCTTGGTCAAAGTTGATAATGATAATTAGATTATAGTATTACATGGATAAGTCTAATTAAGCATTGTAGGCATTTTTTGCATAAGGAAATTAAATTATGTTGGTGTCTCTATATGATATATCTTAAATTGTTTACCTCTTCAATTCATTGTGAATGTGTGCCTAAAGGAGCTAGAATTTTCTAGTATTAATTATGTTTATGGTACCTTTGAATTCATTGGTTATCCATAAAGTGTTTTATTGGTATGTTTCATGTTGGTATATCCATGATGGAGTTGTATTATATTGATCATCTATTGTAGAGGAAAATTCACCTCACTATTGGTCATTATATAGAAAAAGAGTTATAATAATGGTAAAAACATGTTTTTCATGGAAATATTTATGATCTTCTATTGTATGAATAAATGTGCAACCACTTAAGAGTTATATTGTTGAAATTTTATTGCCCTTCTCTTTATCTCACAAGGAAATATGTACAAGATCTCATGCTAGTTTAGATAATTGTGGCAAGAACTTGTGAGCCTTCTCAATAATAACCAATCATTAGTTATGTGACACTATTATAACTTAAATTAATAATGAATAGTAAATGGCTGAATTACCAAGTGATTTATTAAATTTAATTATCTTAATTCATTTATATTATCCTTAATTTAACAACTAAATTATTAATTATATTTTATGGAGTGATGGAATGGCCTAATACGAGGACCTTATAATCAGATATTGTTTTATACCCCAATGGGTAGAATTATGATTAGAGGCTCTTCTCATGAATTTGCATAACAATACTCCATTATGATAAAATTAACATTGAAGTGGATGGTTAACTTTAATTACATTAATTAATCAATTCAATGATGGTTGGTCATAAACATAAATAAATGATAAGTTAGTTCTCTTTCAATTTAATTTACCCTTATGGACACATCCTTTGGGTTAATTCATGAGTGAGTGACTATTTAATCACATACCAATAAGATGGTCATTAATGATAGGTATCACCTATTTCAATGCCTCCTTGAATGATTAATAATTAATCCCTTCTTAATGAATACTAAAATTTGGCTTCGGTGCATATGGTTGCCACTTGAGTCTATAGCATTTTCAGGAAGAGATCTTTTTATAATCACTTGAATGACTGAATTGGAATCTAATGAGTAGGATATGACCCTTATATAGGTTTAAGGATACTTTAATACTCCTATGTATAAGATGAATGACACATATGGTGTTTAGAGTTTATTTATGTCCACTACACACAGATACACCTCAAACTACATATTATTTTAGGGTAAAAAGCTTCCATAGATGATCCTTTATGGATGTTTACCCTTAGTTAAGTAGTCTTATTCTGCATTACATGGTTTGGGTGCATGAATATGTGTATGCAATAAATATGATGTTGTGTGTATTGACTGGATGTATAGTGGGCCCTACATGCATCCTCTTTTTGCACTCTGATAAGTAACTTCAAAGAATTTTTTTTGGGTTGTTTCATCTGCTATTAAAGCAATGTTTTTTCTCCTAAGAACTTTGGGACATGGAAAAAATCTCTATGATGGGAATAATGAACTATTCCATTTGGGAAAAAATTTAAAATCAATTTCAAGGGCACTTAGTCTATTGGACCAAATAAGATAATGTTATTCTATAACACTGGGATGCTGGGAGTCCCATGAATTTATTGAAGGTAAGGGTTATGGGGATATCTAAATTTGTGTTATGAATTTGATATCTCCATATCCTTGATTGGTTTAACTCTTATTGAATATCTATTTATGTCAGGGCAAGCCTCACCTTTTGACCATTGAATTGTATGGGTGAGTTGATGCGAGATAAGTGATAAAGACTTCACTCTTAGAATTAGGGGAATAATGTTTCATAAATATTTCTATTTTTATGGGTAAGGCACCCCTAGATGTTTGAAATGTTATGACTTAGGGAAGACCAAGGGTTAAAATTAAACTTGGAAGCTAAATAGGGTGCAAGAGGCTAGTTTATCTGGGTAAGTCAGTAGAGCTTGAGTTCTCCACTTATAAAGGAAGTGTATTGAACCATTGGGAAACTACAAAGAATGAGTGGTTAGGATAACTATTATGGTTCCTATGGATAATAATAATACTATAATTTATTAATTAGTGAACCATATATCCAATTTAAATTTTTTAATAGAGATCAAATGCTGAAATTATGAAACTAGTATGACACTTTTTAGATAAATCATTGTAGGTGGAGTAACAATATATCCACATGTTTAAGTTACTTATAGTTAATCAAGGATATACCAAGGTAATTTCACCTTTAGGAGGTGTGATAGTATACCTTGGTGAAGGTAATAATCATCTATTTCATGTAAATAATTATTGTGTTAGCAATTGTATATATATATATATATATATATATATATATATATATATATATCAGTCCAGTTGACTGAATTACACAATGATGCAATCTGAAATAGAAGTACATGTTTGTGAGGCACCATTGGGTAATCTATAGATTTGAGGAAATATCAAGGGTTTATCATTACCTATTTTTATAAATTTTAATATAATTTATTGTATTCAAACAAAAAATTTCATGTAGTTGTATTTTTTTTTAAAGTTGGGGAAATAATTGTAAGTTCTCTCTCGGTTATGTGTCACTATACATGACTGGTTGTAATCAAAAATTTTAAATTAATGTGTCTATTGATTATGGAACACTCTTTTTTCCTAAGTAGTGTAATTATAAGGAAATAGAGGGAAGGTTTTGATCACTAAAACACCAATATGGTTGGCTTATTATAACCATTATGTGACTATAAAGTGAATAAGCACTATGTACTATAATGTGGAAGTGCTAGAAAATTCATGCATTTCTGTTGAATTAATGATTTTGGGAAATTGCAAATTCCATATTAATAATATGAAATTCACCCTGATCCTTGGTTATTATGCCCTTCCCAATACCATGCTATGTATAATAAGCAACACTAATCAATCATTGGCTTGTTGGGTCAAGCCAATTAGATGATTAATGATAAAATTTTGACGTTGGAAACAAAGGGATGAATGCCTAGTGTTTTATGATGGATATTTTAGGTAATAACACATATGATACTTGAGGTATGACATACTTGGGAGGAATGAGGGAATGACTCAAGCCTAAAGGGCCTAGTATGGGTGAAGGTGACTGACTTGTTTAGGCAAGTTAGAAAACTTTGGGAAGTGTGTGGATACTTGATGTCATTGGGTGGAAAAATGATATTTTGGGACTTTGTGTATGACCAATAATGGTATTTCTATGTTATGATGTGAAAATACCCTTGGCATAAACATGAAAATTAGAATGTGTGCTCTATTCTATGTGGTTATTTCATAAATGTAGGTTGGTATATGTTGTGTAAAAACCTTCATGATGTGTGAATGTAATCAACTATGTGAACCATATATTTTTTCCATGTTTTCAACATTTTTGTATGATTATTTCATATTAATGTCATGTAATAAGTGTGACATTATATTTTTAACATGTTAATATGCAACAATGTGATCATAAACTACTTTTGTGATGTAACTTCTCTTCTCAAAATCAACCTCTATTAATTGAAATCTTCCAGGGTATAGTGATTGTATTGTGTGTTATGACCCCACATCATTACTTTAGTAATGAACATTTATGAAAGAATGAGGTTGAAGGTGGATAAACACTATATAATTAATGATTTAGATCAGGTACGAACTAAAAAGTAGAGTCCCTCATAGAATTAAAACCCACTTCAACCCTTTGTAGAGGTAGCCACCTAATTCATATGGTTTGTGAGCCATGAGCACCATAAGTTGGCCATCAGATATTCATGCATAATGGTCACCTTATGGATTAAGTGTTACTTTAACAAACTCTTGGAGGCTTTCTAAAAAAATACCCTTACAAAATTTTATTTGTGTAACTTGAAAACCACTACTTCCTCCTGAAAGTTAGACTTTCATGAAAAAAAAGGCTAAACATGCTAAAATATATGCATGTATTGGATTGTAAATAAAACATGATATGAATGAGGTAATGGTTGATTTACCCAAAAATAATGTTTTAGAATGAATATTCTAATTTAAAGGTATGTGCAAGATAGTAAGTGGAAACATATTATGAACAAAGTATTGTTTTATATATACTTGAAATCAATAATCTAAAATGAATATTTATGATTTTTTTAAATCATGACAAGAATGTATGGTAATTTTATACTCGAAAGGAGCTATTGACAATTTTTTACCACAAGTCAAAATGGGTAAACCCTTTATATTCAAAAACATGATATAGGGGTATATTAAAATTTCATTAGGTGTTTCATAATCTATTTGATGTCATTTTATATGTTTTTAGCCTTGGTCATGGTCTAATTAAGTCTTTATGTCATTTTGAGTCATTTAGGGGTTATTTTCATATATTAAAGTGGCATGGTTTTCAAGGTGTCTAAGTGTTATAGTTTTCATTTCAACATCAAATATGTTATATTACCTATCAATAATGTTAGTCTTATCTGAAAATTGTAGGTTTCCTAACTAAAAATCAAGAAAACCACTAAAAAAAGGAGTTTTGGCACTTGTACGATGACCTATAGGGGAGCATGACATGTGTGAATTTTTTTTAGGATGACTCTTAAACTTACCTAGAGTCATATCAACTTTTTATCAGCTTTTTAAGTGCTAAAATTGGTTCAAAACCATTTTGCTCCTTCATCACCCTTCTAGATATGCAAAATAAGGCAACAGGTTTTAGGTTGGTATGACCAATATGAATACTTATAGGTAAAATTACTTTGAGGGGTGATAGTGAACTTAGTTAGATTTAATTTCATTCTTGGAGTTCAAATATTGTTTACTTTTTTTGTATGAATCATCCTTTAAAAGTTGATTATGTTTTTCTTCTTGTTAAACCCCATACCCTATAGGTTTCATTCTTGTATGGGAAAGTCCATAAAATAAAAAATATGTAATTTACTGAAAATGACATGGAAATACTCCCCACATAGTTTTAATCTTTTTTTTATGATTTAAGTTGATTTGAGGAGTATAACATCTCAATTTTGTAAGTTGGCATCACATGGAGTTGCAAACACCTTTTTACTATTTATAAAGGTCTCATGTCTTTGTGGTGAATATAGAGGATAGTGATAAGTTGAATTTCATGTTTCCCATTATTTTTAATCACCTTCTCCTTCCATATTATTGGACAATATCAACATTCATGAAGCTACAGTTAAAGTGTAAGACACAATCAACTCTCTATCCACTTTCACTTGCAATCATGTGTATGAAACTTATCTAGCATGCTCATGGAGGTGTATTTAAGGTTTTTTAAGGTGTTGTACACGTATTTATAACATTAAAAATAAAAATTAACCTTTATAAGTGATGTATGACTTTCTATTATAACCAATACCTCTACACACACAGTCTTACACCATGTATGTGCATCGATAGGTTCTTATAGAAGGCTGAACACATTTTAAAAAAATTGAAATGGTTTGAAAATATGTCATGGTTATAAGGATTCATTGGATAAAATTGAGATATCCCAAGTATTTTTGAATGCTAACATATCATGTAGTTGTTGTCTTACCTTCATTGTTAGGTCTACAACATGAAAGTCCACCTACAGGTGGTACACATATAGATTTGAAGGTGTAATATAAAGATGATAAGCATGATTCAAAACCCCCCTTAGGTATTAGGAGGTTGGAGGAAATTTTAATATCATGTTTATAATCACCATAAAGTGATAATATTTTAAGTGACAGTTAAAAATAAGAAGATTATGTTTTAGGGACATAATCTCTAAAAGCTCCAAAATAGACCCCTAGGTGGTTTTGAGGCTGCCATTTGATGAAGTCATAGGAAACCTATCTGAGTTTTTACTGTTCCATCTTTTATACTCCACTTAAAAATTATAGTGGGTGTTTGTTTCAACAAATGAGGTAATAAAAGCTTCAAAATCATACATTTGTTCACTACAATGTCTTAGTGCTTTCTATAGTTTTGAACTCCCAAGTAACTTTGCATATTGAAGTGACATAACAAGAGCATCCTTTTATGATTTAATGTGCAGATGGGGTTGATAAACTCACTATTTTACCAAAGGTCATTAGGAGATAATTGTAATGAATTTTTTTTGTCTAAACACACACCTACAAGTGTACCCTTGCTCAAAAGGGTTAACTACAGTTTACCTGCACGTGCCTACAACTAACAAGGTAAACATTGGTAGTTAGACATATAAACATGAGCACATACAAGTATAAAAAACTCAAAAACACTTCCAAAGGATACCATAAACCTTTTACCATGAATTTTAAGGTGGATATACATCTACAACACCCCTATTACCTTGATAAAGTAAACTATAGTTGACTATAGCAGATAGTGAGTTACAACATGGTGTTTTCATGGTTGGATAGTAAAAACATTATGGAATTAGGTATAAGTGAGTTATATGATGACCTTGGGAACCTAAATAAGGTCTTATACCATTGTATTCAAATATTAAAATATGTAATAATCACCTATAGGTAGGATAAAACATAGGAACATAGTCAGTTACCAATCAGGCCTAGCTGAGCAAAAATATAGGTTAAAGGTGCAAGCATAAATGATGGGAAATATTTTTAATCATGATGAAAAATTGGAAAGTTAAAATAACCATTATAAAACACCCCAATAGTATGTAAATAGGGGAAGGAGAGGGTCTATACCCTTTATACATAGTCATACTTAACACCCTACACACAGTGAATAAATTGGTAGTTTGTCTTGAGAGTTATTGATGCTTGGAGGGGATAATCATGAGATAAAGACTTTAAATATTACATGTAAGGTCATCATAACTTGTAGGATCCTATAATTCCTCTATTTTATCTCACATAGAGGGCACTCCCAAAACATTATAACCCTACAATTTCAACATGTAAGGTCAAGGGGATGATTTGAGAGATAATAAGACCTTGAAAAAAGATTTCATGAGTTGTGTTAGACATGTATAAACATAAAAAACCAATGCATAGAGTTTGGGGACCAACATGATGATTTAAAATATCAAGGATGAAATCAACATCCATTAGGCCTAGTCTAGGCCTAATACCTAAAAGAGGGCCAACCTCATTTATAACACCATAAAAGCATCAAAAATAATTTGGATACCTACTTGGGGAGATATAAGGTATGTTCATACTTTTTGAATGCATAGAAGATCATAAGGAAACCTCACTTTAACTCAAACCCAATTCTAGCCTATGCAAATAAAGAAAAGAACTTGAGTATGTAGCTTTGGAAGCTCACATATATTTTGAAGTTTTGCATGAGAGCTTAAGAAGGTAGGAGATGTTAGATAAGGTCCTTAGCTTGATTTCTAAATATTTTTTTCAGCGTTTGAATGTCAGACCTTTATGAACAATCTTTAAGGTTAAAACATCTCCAAACCCTCTCAAACCCTTACCAAAGACCTGATTGGGAAAATAAGGGAAAAAGGCATCTAGGTGGCATACAATGACCATGAAAATGATTTTAGGTTTTATATTACTCTCAAAGTATTCCTCCCATCTTATTGATTTGTTGCCTACTTATATGAATAGGTGAAAAAGATCTTTCTTTGAAATTATTTGGTGATTTACAGGTATGGAAAAGTTTTATAGGATGAAATAAACTTTGGGAGAAGGTTTATGACATATAATAACTCAAAATAATCATTTCATGATGTAACAAAACTTTTAAGTGATTATTCAAGTACCACCATCTCAACCAGTCAAAATTGGCATAGTGAGCAAGATAGTGAGATGGGTGAGAACTCCAAGTGGGAGGCATTTTAAGGTGTACTTGAGGAATATAAGGATATGGGAGGTATTTAAATGTGTCATATAATTATTTATATGGATTTTCATTTAAAAATAAAGATAACTTTGAGGCCAAGTGTGAGAGGTGAGTGAAAAAGGAGTTATTTAGACTGCAGGTAGTGATAGCTCATTTGTAGAAGAATATTGATGATTAGGGATGAAACCAATGCATGGTGGATCATGTATACAACCCCTACCCCTCAGTGAAATAATAATTTATATCTCTATTCAGTTTTGGGAGGTTCCAAAATGGCCAAATGATGAAGGTAATTTTCTAAGCAAACAATGAGGAGTTTAAAGCCATATTTCATGAGTCTCATGCATCTGAGGGCCATTTATCCTATTATAACTTACATGACCTATATTACACTTCATTATCATACATGTAAAACTCCTTTCCTTATCATGACACATGTTATAGTGACTCTTGAACTTCATTCTCTTCTCCTCTCTCTCAAATTCTATAGGTAGTAGCCTTTTTGGCTCCTAGAAGCTAATTCCACTCCATGTATGATGAAGCCCTATTGGAATGACATTTTATTTTTCCTTTTAAAAATAAATGAAATTTTTGTTCTGAGTTCATGAAAATTTGTCTAAGTAATCAAAGTGATGTATGGTGAGGTTAAGTGATAATCTTCTATCCTTGCTTCCCTTGTCCTCTCATGTTTATGCAAGAGGTCCTATTCCAATAGATCATATGAAGTGTTTTCAAGTGTATGGGTTTATTTTTTAAGTTTACAATGAGCCTTAGTGTTTGAAACTACCCTATGGTTCACTTACCTTGAATATCCTTCATGCATCTCACCTCCATATTGAAACACTCATGTTAGAATCTTTTAGGACTTGAAAGCTAGTTTGTATACCTTGTTTCTTGATGCAAGAAGTATGATGGTCATATGTAAATAATATTTGTGCATCAACCCCTTAGATTAGTTTCATTTCATGAAAAAATTTATCCCTTTTCCCACAAGCAATCAACTATTTTATGTGATAATCACTTCAATATATATTCAGGGAGCTAGCCCTTAAAGCTAGAGGTCTACTTCCACTATAGGTATACCCACATACCTAGAAGTATTTCCATGTTTCCAAAATATGGAGGAGGATTCAACACCCTCATTTAGGGTGAAATATTTGGTGAAAATGGTTTTGGCATGCCTGATGGGACCAAGGTCCAAGAGAGTGGAAATATTATTGGTGTGTCTTTCCTCTAATCAACTTTTGGAAGAAAGAAAGCTAACACCAATGGTGACTCCAAATGAAAAATTCTAATTGTAAGTAGCCTAGGTATCATTTATTGAATGCTTTTTATTAGTAATTGTTTCTCATTTGACATATGAAGCTGATATGAATAGCTATGGTGAATATCCCTATCATGAACCTTCCTATCAACCTTGTTATGAACCACTTAATTTTCCTCAATAATCCTATCATAATAGCTACCAATCATATTAACCATGGAAGACCTATGGTATTCCATTTCCATCTCCATATAGGCATCATGTTTTTAGAAAACCCTATGAGGAAGGTTATCAAGATACCTATCAAGAAATGTCTTCCTATAAACCTCAATATGAGTCCTACCAATCATTTTATGATTCCTATCAACCTCAAGAGGATTCCTATGAGTCTTGTCATGATGAATCATAAAATCCCATTGATTATACACATAGATACTAAAATATAAAGTATGAATTCCTAGAACTTAAAATCCAACAACATAAAGTTGTCCTCAACCCCCATCATTACCTTCTTCCTCCCATATCAGCCATACTTCATGTCAAAAAATTATTGGCACTCCTACTAGAGATGCTAGTTAATGAAGAGAATATGGGGACATAGGATAATGAATTTGATGTGCTTCCTTGTCATCACATGCAAATTTTAAGAGGCATTTCCCAAAGTTGTATACATGTGCTAGAGGTGGTTGAATGTAAAGAAGGAAATCAATGGGGTATCAAAGGACAACTAGACTTGGCAAAGAAGTGCCTTCAATGCTCAATAGATAGGATAAGTATGTGGGAAGATAAAGCACTCAAGAATGAAGATGTTGTTATTTAAGAGCCTCAAAGATGCTTTTGAAAAGGTGAAATTCTTTTTGAAGTATGCACTTTTCCTTTTAATCAACCCAAATTACCACTCCCCCATGAGTTTACTAATTAATTTATCTTTCCTAAATCTATTCACAAGTCCTCCACTTCACCTCACACTCCATCTCCAACTCATTAACCCTTATCACATCTCATACTTCACCTCAAACCCATGAGCCTATCCATCAACCTTCCACCTTACCACTACTTAATAAAGATCATATTTTGAGGGAAGCAAATGAAGAGGAAAGAGATCAAGTCATAGTTGATGAAGAACATGTCATGAGTGACTATGAGGAAGAAATAACCATAAGGACTTCCC
Organism: Torreya grandis; assembly: GCA_037957365.1. Taxonomy (NCBI): domain Eukaryota; kingdom Viridiplantae; phylum Streptophyta; class Pinopsida; order Cupressales; family Taxaceae; genus Torreya; species Torreya grandis. The sequence goes on along the minus strand of JARHVA010007301.1, from coordinate 620,113 downwards.
TTGGTGAACACAAGGACAATTCTACCTTTTTAAATGAAGAGAAATATATTGAAGATTATTTTATAATTGTCCATGAGGATTTTGGCTAAGACATGAAGAGAGTGGTATTGGAAGAAGAATCCATATTTGATCATGAGGTTTTGGGTGATCATATCCAACATGAAGCTGAGTGTACTATTAATAATGAAGTTGAAGGTCAAGTCACTCCTCAAGAATTTATAATCCTAGAATAATCTCTTGAGACCAAGGTGGAAGCTATTTTTCTTTAAGATAATGTAATACCTTAGCCTAATTTTTAATTACCCTTAGATGCATTGGCATATTAAGAATGTTAGGTTGTGGAGCTAAAAGCTTCAACTTGTTGTAGACATGGAGAGGTTGTTGAGTTCTAGAAGTACTGGCATCAGCAGTGTAATTGACATCGGTCATGATGAATCCACAAGGCAATCGGCATCAGTAGGGAGTTGGCCAACATCGGTCAGCACCAGTCAGACAGGGACTGACGTCAGTCACCTATGTGTTCCAGAACTATTCGTTGCACGAACAGTTAGTTTGTTGAACTGAGTGTTTACATGTAAAGGCTATTTTGAGTCTTGAGCTACGTGTCTATTATTAGTAAACTAAGAGTCTAAGTTATTGTTTAAGTATGGGATCTATTTATAGACCCATTGGCATGTATTGTAATCATGAGCTGAAAAGGAAGGCAAGGAAGATCCTTCCATTATAAGATCACTGAGTTGCAGGTTGTTGCAAGCTCATAGGAGATCTACATGTGTAAGTATGATCTATTAATTGTAGGTTACAGGTTCATGGAAGATCTACTTGAATTAATTTAGAGTGTTTGGTACTTGCAGGGTTATTACTAACTGGTTGGAGAGGTGAACACCAATTCTATGTGTGAGTTGTGTGTTGGGACCATTTTTGGTAGGAGAGTGAACTTTTGAAGAAGAATTACTGTACACTTGAGGTGTGGGAAGCCTCTGTAAGGTGGGAGAAGAAGTGGCATCTTCTTTATTGTATTCTTTTCTGTACGAGTATTAATACAAGTTTGTGTATTGTCTCTCATATTATGTGCTATTTGTGAATTGTAGTTACTTGTACTTCTGGATATTTTTGCATGTTTAATTGCTTGTATTTGGTAATCATATTGTGCTATTTCTGAGGAGCAAGATCCTAATAGGTGTGTTGTTCTTGGATTCCCCAACAACTGGTATCAGAGCTTTTAGGTTGGGATACTAATAGGTTGGATTAGATCTGGTTAGTGTGTGTTGATTACAAGTTACTCACAGGGGTTTCTATTTGAGTGGGAGTAGAGCAATGGCAAAAGAAAGTAGACTAGGAATGGAGAAGTTTAATGGCAAGAACTATCAATTATAGAGGATGTATATTGAAGATTATATGTATCAGAAAGATTTGTACTTACCATTGGGTGGGGTTGATTGCAAGCCTTGGGATATGAAGGATGAAGAATGGGAGGTTCTTGATTAGAAGGCTCTGGGATCTATAAGGTTGAGTCTTGCATCGTCTATGATTTCCAACTTATCACACGCTAAGACAATGGTAGAGTTGATGGAATCTTTGGCAAATTTATATGAAAAACCCTTAGCTTTGAATAAGGTATTTCTTATGAAGCAATTATTTAATTTGTAAATGTTGGAAGGTGGATCTGTACATAGTCATCTTAGTGATTTCCATGATTTGGTAAACCAGTTAAATTCAGTCAATATTGTTTTTGATGATGAAATTAAGGCTCTCTTAATCTTATGCTCATTACCTGAAAGTTGGGAAATTTTGGTAATGGCAGTTAGTAATACTGCGTCTGCTTCAAAAATCTTAAAAGTGGATGATATTGTGGGTGTAATCTTAAATGAAGAGATACGCAGGAAAAGCACAAGTGAATCATCAAGGAATGCTTTGAGTGTTGAAGGTAGAGGAAGGCAAAGAGAGAAGATAGAGCATGGGAGATCAAGGTCAAAGATAGGCAGGAGATACAAGTCTAGGTATGGCAGAATAACCTGTTGGAAATGTGGAAAGCAAGGGCACTTAAAGAGAGATTGCAGATCAGGAGAAGATCAGCATGAAGGACATGAAGAAGAAGTAGATGTTGCAGATTTCATTGCATAGGATGCTTTGGTATGTTCTTTGGATAAAGTAGAATCTTGGGTTTTAGATTATGGTGCCTCTTTTCATGCATCCCCAAATAGAGAATTTTTTCATGAGTATGTCCAGGGAGAATTTGGAGAAATTTGTTTAGGGGATGGTAAGCCTTGTCAAATGGTTGGCAAAGGGAAAGTGAAGCTGAAATTGTAGACAGGTAACACATGGGTGTTGAAGGAGGTCATGCATGTCCCATTTCTTAAGCAAAATTTGATTTTTGTAAGAAGTTTGGGTGATGAGGGTTGCACAGTAACTCTCACAGTAGACTCTTGGAAGGTTACCAAGGGTGCACTTGTTGTAGCAAGAGGTAAGAAAGTAGGTACACTTTATCTATCTACTTGTATTACTAATTCTCTTTCTGGGTTATCTACTTCAGTTGTAGATTCGAAGATGTGGCTTAATAGGCCTGGTCACATGAATAAGAAGGAGATGCATGTTCTTGAGTCAAAGGGTATGCTTTCGGATTTGAAAAGCATGAATCATGATTTTTGTATGCAGAAGAAGAAGGTAACGTTTCTTGAGGAATTTGATGTTCGTGACAAGAGCAAGAAAGCCTTGGTTTTCAAGGAGAAGGTGATGGACAGAGATCAGCAGAAGGGGCTGAAGAATTCTGAGTAGAGCAAGGGTGATTTGGACAAGGGCTTGATCCAAAAAGAGCTTGCAGGTAGAAGTCATTTCTCACAAGAAAAACATAGAGACCGACATCGATTAGAAAATTGACGTCGGTGTCCAGACAGGGACCGATGTTGGCTATGTGCAGACCGACTTCGGTGACTCAGGGACCAATAAACACTAGCATCGTTTAGGGGGAACTGACATCGGTCACTTAGACAGATTTTGGGTGGACAACAAGCTGTCAAGGAATCTCAAGCGCCCATATGGAGGACTTAAAGGGTAAGTAAGCCTCAAATTCATCATTTCCTTTCTTTACACTACTTGTTGCTCACTGATGGTAAAGAACCAAGAAGTTTTTAAAGAAGCAGAGTAGGTAGATCCAAGAAATAGTGGGAGCTTGGCATGGATGAAGGATGTGATTCCTTGGAGGAGAACCAAACAAGAGTTTTTGGGTGGAGTTGCCAGCTGGAAGAAAGCACTGAGAGATGAATGGATGTTTAGGATGAAGAAGAGCAGAAATGGACATGCGAGATAGAAGGCCAGGGTATATGGTCTTGAATAACCTGTAGGATAATGGAGGTTTGATCATTGTGTTTCTCTTTACCAGGTTGGATAATATTAGCTATATTATCCTATTACTGTATGAAGTGCTTGTTGCAAGGTTACATATACAGGGAGTTGTTGAACGAAAGGTAAAGCTAGTTCATAGGTGTGTCATGAGGAATCTGGGAGCAACAAGGTTCTTTGGCATGAGTGTGTTCAAGGGACATGGAAGGTCACATGTTGACTTTGTTTCAGGATGATTGTGTGAGACTGGTTAGCATGCTGATGGTTGGACAATTCACAGAACAGTGTCTTGATTCACATAATGAGGTTAAGTGCATGGTATGTACTAGACCTGAGTTTTCCCAAGAAATGGGAGTTGTCACAAGTTTGGAGCCAATCCAGGAAAGAAGCATTGGAGGGTAGTTTAGTGGATTCTTAGAGGGACCAGCAGTAGGTGCACATGCTATGCAGGGTCAAGTTCTTTTCTACATGGGTTTGTAGACGTGGATGTGGCAGGTGATTTGGATGACAGGAGGTACACCATAGGTTCTATGGTGGTTGGTATTCAAGGGTTATCTTGAAGAGGGATACAAAGCCAAGGGAACAAACTAGATGATCTATAGGTATAGTTGCAGTTGTTTATCTCCAAGTGGGAGATTGTTAGGTTATGGAGCTAAAAGCTTCAATTTGTTGCAGACATGGAGAGGTTGCTGAGTTCTAGAAGTACCGGCATCGGTAGTGTAATCAATGTCGGTCATGATGAATGTAGAAGGCAAACAGCATCGGTAGGGAGTCGACCGATGTCGGTCAGCACCATTCAGATAGGGACCGACGTCGGTTGCCTATGTGTTCCAGAACTATTTGTTGCACGAACAGTTAGTTTGTTGAACTGAGTGTTTGCATGTAAAGGCTATTTCGAGTCTTGAGCTACGTGTCTATTATTAGTAAACTAAGAGTCTAAGCTATTGTTTAAGTCTGGGATCTATTTATAGACCCATTGGCATGTATTGTAATCATGAGCTAAAAAGGAAGGCAAGGAAGATCCTTCCATTGTAAGATCATTGAGTTGCAGGTTATTGCAAGCTCATAGGAGATCTACATGTGTAAGTATGGTCTATTGAATTGTAGGTTGCAGGTTCATGGGAGATCTACTTGAATTACTTTAGAGTGCTTGGTACTGGCAGGGTTATTACTGACTGGTTAGAGAGGTGAACACCAATTCTGTGTGTGAGTTGTGTGTTGGGACCGTTTTTGGTAGGAGAGTGAACTTTTGAAGAAGAATTACTGTACACTTGAGGTGTGGGAAGCCTCTGAAAGGTGGGAGAATAAGTGTCATTTTCTTTATTGTATTCTTTTCTATACGAGTATTAATACAAGTTTGTGTATTGTCTCTCATATTCTATGTTATTTGTGAATTCTAGTTACTTGTACTTTTGGATATTTCCGCATGTTTAATTGCTTGTATTTGGTAATCATATTGTGCTCTTTTTGAGGAGCAAGATCCTAACAAGTGGGATCAAAATAGGTGTGTTGTTCTTGGATTCCCCAATAAAGAACATCATCTTGATGACCTCATACATCAATAAGATAAAGTTGAAGAAGTGGTGGTCCTAGATAACAAGGAAGATAAAGATGATTAGCAGCTACAAATGAAGCTCTTTCAATAGTTTGAAGAGATTTTCTAGGTTGAGGGTCAAATACTTGAGAAGGTGGAGGATTTTCCCATGGAATACAATGACCAAGATTGGGAGGACTATGCAGAGCTCCTTGATGAGCTTGAAGAACTTGCAACTGAGAAGAGACCTAATCTTATTAAGAGCACCATGGAAACCAAGAAGGTACGTCTTGTTGAGCCACCATTAGATGTTGTATTTGAGGATTCATTTGAGGATATTTAGATCAAAGAATAATTAATTTACATAGCTAAGTTGGTTGTAATGTCTTTGATTTCATTGAACATCATTCCAATGAAGTTGGAAAACACCATGAAGAAGGAGGTACCAATGTCAAGGGTCAAAAGGTTGCATGCCTCATTAACTACTCTATGTCATGAAGCAAGATGGGTTTCAAACTTCCCCTTTGATACATGAGGGAGGGTTTCTATCAAGATAGTTTTGTGCTTGAATTAGATAGTCTGGTTTGTGTGTGTGTTCCATAAGTGCTCATGAAGCACAAGTGTGTCTTTGTTTAGTTTTTTGTCTTGTGTGTTATTCCTCATTAGTTTTCTATTTTTTGGTGTCTTGTCAAAGGAAATTTTTGTGTAAAACCTGATGTATAGGTGATTCCATGGCCCAATGGATAGTATTAGGCTACTTGTCATGGTGTAACAAGCATACCACCCTTGAGAAATTGTAAATAATGTTGACCATTTTTTACCACAAGTCAAAATGGTTCAACCCCCTATAGTCAAAACCTTGATTTAAGGGTATATTATAATTTCACAGGGTGTTTCATAATCTATTTGATGTCATTTCATATATTTTTAGCCTTGGTCATGGTATAATTAAGTCTTTATTTCATTTTGAGTTATTTAGGGGTCATTTTAGAGTCATATATGAAAGTGGCATGGTTTCTAACCTGTCCAAGTGTTATAATTTTCATACCAAAGTATAATATGTTAGATTATGTATCATTAATTTTAGTTATATTTGAAACTTGTAGGTTCCCTAACTAAAAATCAAGAAAACATCTAAAAAAGGAGTTTTGGCACTTGTATGACTAATAGTAGAGTGTGAAACGTGTGGAAACATTGTGGGATGACACTTAAAATTACTTGGACTCATTGAAATGTTTTATCAGCTTTGGAAGTGCTAAAAATGGTCCAAAATTATTCTACTCCATCATCCTTCTAAACATGTGGAACGAGCCAGTATGTTTTTGGTTGGTACAACTAGTACAAATAATTATAGGTAAATGCCTTTTTGGGGTTATATAAAACTTAGTAAAATTAAATTTCATTCTTGGAGTTTAGGGATTTGTCTCTTTTACTTTATGAATCATCATTTACAAGTTGACTATGTCTTTTTACTTGTTAAACCCCACACCCTACAGGTTTGCTTCTTGTATGGGCAAGTCCTTATAATAAAAATAATGGAATTAAATAAATAGGACATGAAAATCCCCTGAATATGGTTTCAATATTTGGTTTCATGATTGGAGTTGATTTGAGGAGTATAACATCTCAAGTTTGCAAGTTGGCATCACATAGAGTTGCAAATAGATTTTCACCATTTGTAGAGGTCTCATATCTTTGTGATGACTACAAAGGATAGTGATAAGTTGTATTTCATGTTTCCCATGATTTTTAATCACCTTATCCTTCCATCTTACTCCCCAAGATCAACTTTCATGAAGTTGTAGTCAATGTGTAAGACACAATCAACTCTCTATCTACTTTCACTTCTAGTCATGTGTATGAAGATTATCTAGCATGCTCATAGAGGTGTAGTGAAGGATTTTAAAGGTGTTTAACACATTTTTATAAAATAAAAAATCAAAATTAACCTCCCTAAGTGATTTATGATAGGATATGATAAACAATACCTCCATACACCTAGTCTTACACCCTGTATGTGCATCTATAGATTCTCATAGAAGCCTAAACACATTGGAAAAGACATTTGAAATGGTTTGTAACTCTATAATGCTTATAAGGTTAATTTGAGCACCTAAAGATATTATAAGTATTGTTGAATTTTAACACATCATGCAATTATGATGTCTTACCTTCACTGCAAGGTCTGCAACATGAAATTCCACCTATAGGTGGTACACACAGAGATTTGAAGGTGCAATATAAAGATACCAATCATGATTTCAAACACTCTTGAGGTTTTAGGAGGTTGTAGTAAGTTTTAATATAATATTTAGAGTCAATATCAAGTAGGCGTATTTGAAGTGTCACTTTAAAACAAGAAGACTATGTTTTAAGGATAAAATCCCTAAAAGCTCCAAAGTAGAGCCCTAGGTGGTTTTAAGGCAGAAATTTGATGAAGTCATAGGAAACCTATGAGATTTTTTATGGCTCCATCTTATAGCCCTAGCATAGGGGTTTTTAATTACAAAATGAAATTGAGTGTTTGGCTCAACAATTCAGGTAATGGAATCTTCAATATCATGTATTTATTCACTATAATGTCTCAATATTTTCTATAGTTTTAAACTCCCAAGTAACTTTGCATACTAAATTAACATAACAGGATCATCCTTCTATGATTGAATGGTCATCTAGGGTTGATAAACTCACTAGTTTTCCAAAGGTCATCAGGAGATAATTATAATTCTAATTTTTGGTCTCCACACACACCTATATGTGTACCCTTGTTCAGAAGGGTCACTTACAATCTACCTATAGGTACCTAAAACTCACAAGGTGAACATTGGTAGTTAGATCTACAAACATCAGCACACATAAGTTAAAAATTATTTTAAATAATTCCAAAGGATAACATAAACTTTTACCATGGATTCAAGGTGGATATACATCTATAACACCCCTATTACCTTGATAAAGTCAGCTATAATTGACTGTAGTACACAGTGAGCTACAACATGGTGTTCTCATGATTGGATAGTACAAACATAATGGATTTAGGTCTAGTTGAGTTATATGATGACCTTGGGAACCTAAATAAGGTATTTAATCATTGTGTTCAAATCTTAAAATATGAAACCAACACCTACAAGTAGGATAAAACATAGGAACATAGTCAATTACCAATCAAGCCTAGATGAGCAAAATTATAGGTTAAAGGTGAAAGCATAGATTATTGGGAAGGTTGGTAAGCCTTGGTAGTCTATCTTGAGAGTTATTGATGTTTGGAGGGGCTACTCATGAGATCAATCATTGAAATATTAAAAAAAGTTCCTAATCCCCTGTAGGATCCTATAATTCCTCATTTTTACCTAGGACAATAAAGGAAAAACCTTTTATTCTATCTCAGATAGAGGGCACTCCTAAAACATTGAATCCCTATATGTTCAATAAGTAAGGTCAAGGGGATGATTTGAGAGATATTGAGACATTTAAATAAGATGTAATGAGTTGTGTTAGACATGGATAAACATAATAAACCAATACACATAGGTCAGGTACCAACATGATGATTCAAACTCATAAGGATGTAGTGAACATCCATTAGGTTGAGGCTAAGCCTAAAACCTAAAAGAGGGTCAACCTCATTTCCAACACCATAAAATAATGGAAAATAATTTGGATACCTCCTTGGGGAGATATAAGGTATGTTAAAACTTTTAAAATTCATGAGAGATTGTAGGAAAACCTCACTTTAACTCAAACCCAATTCAGGCCTATGCAAACAAAGAAAAGAACTTGAGTAGGTAGATTTAGAAGCTCACATATATTTGAAGGATTTGTATGAGATCCTAAAGAGGTAGGAGATGTTAGATAGGGTCCTTATCTTGATTTTTGAATAATTTTTTTAGGATTTTAATGTTAGACCTTTATGAACAATAGTTTAAGGTTAAAACATCTCCAAACCCTTTCAAACCCTTACCAAAGACCCGATTGGGGAAAGGAAGGAGAAGAGGAATCTAGGTGGCATATAATAACCATGAAAATTATTTTAGGTTGTATAGGAATCTACATGGATTCCTCCCATCCTATTGAATTTTTCCCTACCTATACGGACAAGGGAAACAAGAGCTTTCATTGATAGTTTTTGGTGTTTTGAAGGTATGGAAAGGTTAAAGAGGATGAAATAAACTTTGGGAGAAGGTTTAGGATATAAAATAAGTCATAATTATCATTTAATTCTTTTTAAAAACTCCTAAGTTATTTTTAAAGTACCTCCATCTCAGTGAGTCAAAAGTGGCATAGTGAGCAAGATAGTGAGAAGGGTGAGAATTTCAAGTGGGAGGCCTTTTAAGGTGTACCTAAGGAATATTAGGCTATAGAAGGTATTAAAATGTGTCAACCACTCCTTTGTATGGATTTTATTAGAAAATTGAATTCAAATTTGAGGCCAAGGGTGAGAGGTGAGTGAAAGAGGATTTATTTAGATTGCATGTAGTGATAGCTCATCTCTAGAAAAATATTGATGATTAAGGATGTAACCAATGAATGGTAGAGAATGTATAAAACCCCTACCCCTTAATGAAATCATAAATTCTATCCTGAGTCAATTTTGGGATGTTCAAAAAGGGCCAAATGATGAAGTCAATTTTTTGAGGAAATAATGAATAGTCTTACTCCACATTTTATGAGTTTAATACATTTGAGGGCCATTTGTCCTATAAAAACTTTCATGGTATATATTAAACTTAATTATACTCCATGTAAAACTCCTTTTATAATCATGACACATGTCTTAGTGACTCTTGGGATTCATTCTCTTCTCCTCTCTCTTAAATTCTATAAATAGTAGCCATTTTGGCTCTTGTAAGCTAATTCCAATCCATGTATGGAAAATCCCTACTAGAATGACATTATATTTTACCTTTGAACAATATAATAAAGTTTGGTTGTGAGTTCATGAACATTTTTCTAAGTTTTTAAGGTAATGTATGGTGAGGTTAAGTGATAATCTTTTATCCTTTATTTCTTTATCCTCTCATGTTTATACAAGAGTTCCTATTATATCATGTCATATGAAGTGTTATAAAGTGTATAGGTATGTATTTTAAGTGTACAATGAGATTTAGTGTTTTCAACTAGCCTACAATTCACTTACCTTGGATAGCTTTTATGTATCTCACATCCATATTAAAACACTGATGTTAGAATCTTTTAGGACTTGAAAGCTATTTTGTATGCCTTGTTTCTTAGTGAAAGAA